>BSBK01011431.1:0-54639 GCA_027943335.1 Chamaecyparis obtusa
ATATATATATATATAACATTTAAGGGGTATTATGTAATATTTTATATATTTTTGAATATGTATTATAGATATAATTATATATTAATATATATTCTATATAATAATATCTTCTATACACACACACACACACACATATTAATATATAAACTTTATAGATCATAATATTTAAATTGAATGTTGAAAGGGGTTACTGAGACTTCCTAGTGGTCCTAGTATGCCTTATCACATGTTAGGAACCCTAGGAAGTCCCCATCACCCCTTTTGATACATTGGAATGCTTGAGTATGTCTGAAGGGGTCACTTCGAACACACTCGAGCATTTCAATGTGTCAAAAGGGGTCATGAGGACTTCTTAGGAGTCCTAACGAGTGTCCGAAGGGGTAGCTTCAGACACAATCAAAAATTCCAATGTGTCAAAAGTGATCATGAGGACTTCCTAGGGGTCCTAATGCATGATAAGGTGTACTAGGACCACTAGAAAGTCCCCATGACCCCTTTTGACACATATGAACCCTCCAGTGTATTTGAAGGAGTTGTAGGATCCCTTCGGACACACTTGAGGGTTCAGATGTGTCAAAATGGGTCATGGGGACTTCGTAAGGGTCCTAGTTCATCTTATCACATGTTAGGACCCCTAGGAAGTCCCCATGACCCCTTTTGACACCTTTTGACACATTGGAACACTCAAGTGTGTCTTAAGGGGTTGTAGGACCCCTTAAGACACACTTGAGCATTCAAATGTGTCAAAAGGGGTCATGGGGACTCCCTAGGGGTCCTAATACACCTTATCATGTGTTAGGACCCCTAGGGAGTCCCCATGACCCCTTTTGACATATTGGAATGATCAAATGTATCTTAAGGAGTCGTAGGACCCCTTAAGCCACACTTGAGCATTCCAATATGTCAAAAGGGGTCATGTGGACTCCCTAGGGGTCCTAGTATGCCTTGACACAAGTTAGGACCCCTAATAAGTCCCAATGACCCCTTTTGACACATTGGAATGCTAAAGTGTGTCTTAAGGGGTCCTAGGAACCCTTAAGAAACACTTGAGCATTCCAATGTGTCAAAAGGGGTCCTGGGACTCCCTAGGGGTCCTAGTACACCTTATCATGTGTTAGGACCCCTAGGGAGTCCCCATGACCCCTTTTTACATACTGGAATGCTCAAGTGTGTCTTAAGGGGTCGTAAGACCCCTTCGGACACACTTGAGTATTCCAATGTGTCAAAAGAGGTCATGGGGACTCCTTACGGGTCCTAATATGCCTTATCACATGTGAGGACCCCTAGGAAGTCCCCATGACCCCTTTTGACACTTTGGCATTCCAATATGTCAAAATGGGTCATGGGGACTCCCTAAGCATCCTAGTATGACTTATCACACATTAGGACCCCTAGGAAGTCCCCATGACCCCTTTTGAGACATTGAAATGCTCAAGTGTGTCTTAAGGGGTCGTAGGACCCCTTAAGACTCACTTAGCATTTTTATCTGTCAAAAGGGGTTATGGGGACTCCCTATGGGTCCTAGAATGCCTTATCACATGTTAGGACCCCTAGGGAGTCCCAATGAACCCTTTTGACACATTGGAATGGTCAAGTGTGTCTTAAGGGGTCTTAGGACCCCTTAAGACACACTTGAGCATTCTAATGTGTCAAAAGGGGTCATCGAGACTTCCTAGGGGTCCTAGTATGCTTTATCACACGTTAAGACCTTTAGGAAGTCACAATAACCTCTTTTGACACATTGAAATGCTCACATGTGTCTTAAGGGGTTCAAGGACCCCTTAAGACACACTTGAGTGTTCCAATGTGTCAAAAGTGTTCATGGGGAGTCCCTAGGGGTCCTAGTATGCCTTATCATGTGTTAGGACCCCTAGGAAGTCCCCATGACCCCTTTTGATACCTTGGAATGCTCAAGTGTGTCTTAAGGGGTTGTAGGACCCCTTAAGACACACTTGAGAGTTCCAATGTGTCAAAAGGGGTCATGGAGACTCACTAGGGGTCCTAATATGCTTTATCATGCATTAGGATCCCTAAGAAGTCCTCATGACCCCTTTCGACACATTGGAATGCTCAAGTGTGTTTTAAGGTGTTGTAGGACCCCTTAAGACACACTTGAGCATTTCAATGTGTCAAAAGGGGTCATGGGGACTCTCTAGGGGTCCTAGTATGCCTTATCACTTGTTAGGACCCTTAGGGAGTCCCCATGATACCTTTTGACAAATTTAAACACTCAAATGTGTCTTAAGGGGTCCTAAGACCCCTTAAGACACACTTGAGCATTCCAATGTGTCAAAAGAGGTCATGGGGACTCCCTAGGGGTCCTAGTACGCCTTATCACATGTTAGGACCCCTAGGGAGTTCCAATGACCCCTTTTGACACATTAGAATGCTCAAGTGTGTCTTAAGGGGTCCTAGGACCCCTTCGAACACACTTGAGCATTTCAATGTGTCAAAAGGGGTCATGGGGACTCCCTAGGGGTCCTAATATGCCTTGTCACATGTTAGGACCCCTAGGAAGTCCCCATGACCCCTTTTGACACATTGGAATGCTCAAGTGTGTCTTAAGGGGTCCTAGGACACCTTAAGACACACTCTATTGTTCCAATTTGTCAAAAGGGGTCATGGGGACTCCCAAGTGGTCCTAGTATACCTTATCATGTATTAGAACCCCTAGGGAGTCCCCATGACCCCTTTTGACACATTGGAATGCTCAAGTGTGTCTTAAGGGGTCATTGGACCCCTTAAGACACACTTGAGCATTCCAATGTGTCAAAAGTGGTCATGGGGACTCCCTAGGGGTCCTAGTATGCCTTATCACATGTCAAGACCCCTAGGAAGTCTCCATGACCCCTTTTGACACATTGGAATGCTCAAATGTGTCTTAAGGGGCCTTAGGAACCCTTAAGACATATTTGAGCATTCCAATGTGTCAAAAGGGGTCATGGGGACTCCCTAGAGGTCCTAGTACACCTTATCATGTGTTAGGACCCCTAGGGATTCCCTATGACCCCTTTTGACACATTAAAATGCTGAAGTGTGTCTTAAGGGGTCCTGTGACCCCTTTGGAAACACTTGAGTGTTCCAATGTGTCAAAATGGGTCATGGGGACTCCCTGGGGGTCCTAATACATCTTATAACATGTTAGGACCCCTATGAAGTCCCCATGACCCCTTTTGACACATTGGAATGCTCAAGTGTTTCTTAAGGGGTACTAGGACCCCTTAAGAAACACTTGAGCATTCCAATGTGTCAAAAGTGGTCATGGGGACTCCCTGAGGGTCCTAGTACACCTTATCACACGTTAGGACCCCTAGGAAGTCCCCATGACCCCTTTTGACACATTGGAATGCTCAAGTGTGTCTTAAAGGGTCGTAGGACCCCTTAAAACACACTTGAGCATTCTAATGTGTCAAAAGGGGTCATGGGGACTCTCTAGGGGTCCTAGTATGTCTTATCACGTGTAAGGACACCTAGGGAGTGCCGATGACCCTTTTTGACACATTGGAAGGCCCAAGTATGTCCGAAGGGGTCCTAGGAACCCGTAGGACACACTTGTTCATTCCAATGTGTCAACAGGGGTCATGGGGACACCCTAGGGATCCTAATATGCCTTATAACATGTTAGGACCCCTAGGGAGTGTTCCAATGTGTCAAAAGGGGTCATGGGAAATCCCTAAGGGTCCTAGTACACCTTATCATGCGTTAGGACCCCTAGGAAGTCCCCATGACCCCATTCGACACATTGGAATGCTCAAGTGTTTCTTAAGGGGTCCTAAGACCCCTTAAGAAACACTTGAGCATTCTAATGTGTCAAAAGAGGTCATGGGGACTCCCTAAGGGTCCTAGTACCTCTTATCACACGTTAGGACCCCTAGGAAGTCCCCACGACCCCTTTTGACACACTGGAATTCTCAAGTGTGTCTTAAGGGCTCATAGGACCCCTTAAAACACATTTGAGCATTCCAATGTATCAAAAGGGGTCATGGGGACTCCCTAGGTATCCTAGCATGCCTTATTACGTGTTAGGACCCCTAGGGAGTCCCAATGACCCCTTTCAACACATTAGAATGCTCACGTGTGTCTTAAGGGGTCCTAGGACCCCTTCGGACACACTTGAGCATTCTAATGTGTCAAAATGGGTAATGGGGACTCCTTAGGCATCTTAATACACCTTATCATGCATTAGGACCCCTAGGAAGTCCCGATGACCCCTTTTGACACATTGAAAAGCTCAATTGTGTCTTAAGGTGTCCTATGACCCATTAAGACACATTGTAGTGTTCCAATGTGTCAAAAGGGGTCATGGGGACTCCAAAATGATCTTAGTACACCTTATCATGCGTTAGGGACCCTAGGGAGTCCCCATGACCCCTTTTGAGAAGTTGGCAGGCTCAAGTGTGTCTTAAGGGGTCCTATGACCCCTTAAGACACACTTGAGCATTCCAATGTGTCAAAAAGGGTCATGGGGACTCCTTAGGGGTCCTAGTATGCCTTATCATGTGTTAGGACCCCTAGGGAGTCCCCATGACCCCTTTTGATACATAGGAACACTCAAATGTGTATTTAAGGGGTCTTAGGACCCCTTAAGACACATTTGAGCATTCTAATGGACCTCTTAAGACACATTTGAGCTTTCCAATGTATCAAAAGTGGTCATGGGGACTCCTTAGGGGTCCTAGCACACCTTATCATGTGTTAGGACCCCTAGGGAGTCCCAATGACCCCTTTCGACACATTGGAATGCTCAAGTGTGTCTTAAGGGGTCCTAGGACCCCTTTGAACACACTTGAGCATTCCAATGTGTCAAAATAGGTCATGGGGACTCTTTAGGGGTCCCAATATGCCTTATCATGCGTTAGGACCCCTAGGATGTCCCCATGACCCTTTTTGACACATTGGAATGCTCAAGTGTGCCTTAAGGGGTCCTAAGAACTCTGAAGACACACTCTAGCATTCTAATGTGTCAAAAGGGGTCATGGGGACTTCTTAAGGGTCCTAGTACACCTTATCACGTGTTAGGACCCCAAGGAAGTCTCCATGACCCCTTTGACATATTGGAATGCTCAAGTGTGTCTTAAGGGGTTGTAGTACCCCTTAAGATACACTTGAGCATTCCAATGTGTCAAAAAGGGTCATGGGGACTCCCTAGGGGTTCCAGTACACCTTATCACATGTTAGGACCCCTAGGAAGTCCCCATGACCCCTTTTGACACAATAGAATGCTCAAGTGTGTCTTAAGGGGTCCTAAGACCCCACAAGACACACTCTAGCATTCCAATGTGTCAAAAGGGGTCATGGGGACTCCCCAAGGATCCTAGTACACCTTATAACAAGTTAGGACTCCTAGGAAGTCCCCATGACATCTTTTGACACATTGGAATGCTCAAGTGTGTCTTAAGGGGTCGTAGGACCCCTTAAGATACACTTGAGCTTTCCAATATGTCAAAAGGGTCATGGGGACTCCTTAGGGGTCCTAGTACACCTTATCACATGTTAGGACCCCAAGGGAGTTCCAATGACCCCTTTTGACACATTGGAATGCTCAAATGTGTTTGAAGGGGTCGTAAGACCCTATAAGACATATTTGAGCATTGTAACGTGTCAAAAGGGGTCATGGAGACTGCCTAGGGGTCCTAATATGCCTTATCATGCGTTAGGACCCCTAGGAAGTCCCCATGACCCATTTTGACACACTGGAATGCTAGAGTATATCTTAATGGGTCCTAGGACCCATTAAGACACACTCTAGCATTTCAATGTGTCAAAAGGGGTCATGGGGACTCCCTAGGGGTCCTAGTATGCCTTATCATGTGTTAGGACCCCTATGAAATCCCCACGACCCCTTTTGACACATTAGAATGCTCAAGTGTGTTTTAAGGGGTCCTAGGACCCCTTAAGACACATTCTAGCATTCCAATGTGTCAAAAGGGGTCATGGGGACTCCCAAGTTGTCCTAGTACACCTTATCATGTGTTAGGACCCATAGGGAGTCCCCATGACCCCTTTTGACACATTGGAACACTGAAGTGTGTCTTAAGGGGTCCTATGACAACCTTAAGACACACTTGAGCATTTCAATGTGTCCAAATGGGTCATGGGAACTCCCTAGGGGTCCTAGTATGCCTTATCATGTGTTAGGACCCCTAGGGAGTCCCCATGACCCCTTTGGATACGTTAAAATGCTCAAATGTGTCTGAAGGGGTCTTAGGACCCTTTAAGACATATTTGAGCATTCTTATGGACCCCTTAAGACGCTTTTGAGCATTCCAATGTACCAAAAGGGGTCATGGGGAGTCCCTAGGGGTCCTAGCACACCTTATCCTGTGTTAGGACCCCTAGGGAGTCCCAATGACACCTTTCAACACATTGGAATGCTCAAGTGTGTCTTAAGGGGTCCTAGGACCCCTTTGGACACACTTGAGCATTCCAATGTGTGAAAATGGGTCATGGGGACTCCCTAGGGGTCCCAATATGCCTTATCACGTGTTAGGATCCTTAGGACATCCCCATGACCCCTTTTGACACATTGGAATGCTCAAGTGTGTCTTAAGGGGTCCTAGGACCCCTGAAGACATACTCTAGCATTCCAATGTGTCAAAAGGGATCATGGGGACTCCCTAAGGGTCCTAGTATGCCTTATCACACCTTAGGACCCCTAGGAAGTCCCCATGACCCCTTTTGACACATTGGAATGCTCAAGTGTGTCTTAAGGGGTTGTAGTACCCCTTAAGATACTCTTGAGCATTCCAATGTGTCAAAAGGGGTCATGCGGACTCCCTAGGGATTCTAGTACACCTTATCATGCATTAGGACCCTTAGGAAGTCCCCATGACCCCTTTTGACACATTAGAATGCTCAAGTGTGTCTTAAGGGGTCCTAGGACCCCACAAGACACACTCCACCATTCCAATGTGTCAAAAGGGGTCATGGGGACTCTCTAAGGGTCCTAGTATGCCTTATCACAAGTTACGACCCATAGGAAGTCCCCATGACCCCTTTTGACACATTGGAATGCTCAAGTGTGTCTTAAGGGGTCATAGGACCCCTTAAGACACACTTGAGCTTTCCAATATGTCAAAAGGGGTCATGGGGACTCCCTAGGGGTCCTAGTACACATTATCATGTGTTAGGACTCCTAGGGAGTCCCAATGACCCCTTTTGACAAATTGGAATGCTCAAGTGTGTCTGATGGGGTCGTAGGACCCCGTAAGACACACTTGAGCATTCTAATGTGTCAAAAGGGGTCATGGGGACTACCTAGGGGTCCTAATATGCCTTGTCATGCGTTAGGACCCCTAGGAAGTCCACATGACCCCTTTTGACACATTGGAATGCTCAAGTGTGTCTTAAAGGATCTTAGGACCCATTAAGACACACTCTACCTTTCCAATGTGTCAAAAGGGGTCATGGGGACTCCCTAGGGGTCCTAGTATGACTTAAAACATGTTAGGACCCTTATGAAGTCCCCATCACCCATTTTGACACATTGGAATGCTCAAGTGTGTCTTAAGGGGTCCTAGGACCCCTTAAGACACATTATAGCATTCCAATATGCCAAAAGGGGTCATGGGGACTCCGAAGTGGTCCTAATACACCTTATCATGCGTTAGGACCCCTAGGGAGTCCCCATGACCCATTTTGACACATTAGAATGCTCAAGTATGTCTTAAGGGGTCCTACGACCCCTTAAGACACACTTGAGTGTTCCAATGTGTCAAAAAGGGTCATGGGGACTCCCTAGGGGTCCTAGTACGCCTTATCACATGTTAGGACCCCTAGGGAGTCCCCATGACCACTTTTGACACATTGGAACACTCAGATGTGTCTTAAGGGGTCCTAAGACCCCTTAAGACACACTTGGTCATTCCAATGTGTCAACAGGGGTGATGGGGACTCCCTAGGGGTCTTAGTACACCTTATCACACGTTAGGACCCCTAGGAAGTCCTAATGACCCCTTTTGACACATGGGAATGCTCAAGTGTGTCTTAAGTGGTCCGAGGACCCCCGAAGAGACACTTGAGCATTCCAATGTGTCAAAAGGGGTCATGGGGACTACCTAGGGGTGCTAGTACGCCTTATCACATGTTAGGACCCCTAAGAAGTCCCCATGACCCCTTTTGACACATTATAATTCTCAAGTCCACCATCATAATACATTCAAAATAAATCATTCTAAAAATATTTTAGTCTACATTTTAAGTAACTTATTGCCACATTTAAATGCATGAGACAACACTAGGAGTTATTGTGAAATATTTTTCAAAAAAGTGATGTTTCAATTAAATGAATGAGACAACACTAGGGGTCCAATTACCATAGAAATAATATTATTTTAGAAAAGTGGTGTTTCAATAACTATTAATCTTTTAATGATATTGAAAAAAAATACCATTTTGTAGAGATTAGAGTCAAGAATATCCTTATATAGATTTTATAGTGTTTTAATTAGTCATAGTCTATTGTAATTAAAAAATATTGCAAGTAGGTATTTTGAACAATCAAGGAGATGTTGATTCGGAGAAAGAAAAAAATAGTAAATCATATTAAATAAATTTGGAAAACATATGGTGCGCTAGAAGAGAGAGTCATCTTCAAGAATATATATTTCTTTTTTTATTAGGATAGATTTGTTATGAAAAATATGATGGGAGATGAAAACTATTTATTTCAGGTGAGTTAGAATTTGAATTGTTATAAAAGAGAAAATATAGGTCACAAACCAATTTTTATTTCTTCATGCACTATCTATGTATGTCATCTATAACATATTTTGAAATTAGGGTCCAAAAAATATTTATTTACATATAATTGTTTGGTGGGAACTAGATCCCTAATTTTCAGCATTTTTCAACAACTAAAAAAACATCTTTAAAAATTAAAAAAATATATCAATTCTTATTCAAAAATTTTATTAAAAATATTAATCATAAACTTCATCCATTTTAACACATTTAACTAGTTTACATCATCTTCAAATTCCAAACATAAATGATATTTTTATACTATTAAAGTTGAATAACTTTGATTTTGTGAGCATTTTCCTTTATAAAAGGGTGACAACTTATTGTGCTTTTAACCGTACATTTGTAATGATGTATATTGTAGCACCTTAAAGAAACCCCCTTAGTTCATTTGGGCAAAAAATGAAGGAGTTTTTAGCCAACTCAATAATTGATCCTTAGTTTCCCAAGCTTAATCATAAATGTATGGTTTCTTCTCCAACTTTGACAACCTTGACATTTAGGAAGACATTCAACTTTAGTGATTGAGGACTGATATTTTAAATCACTAAAAGAAGGAAAAAAACATAATGAATCAAGGATAGAATAAAAGAAGACACATATATCATAAAACAAGCCTTTTCAAGCTTCAAACATTTTCAAAAATTTCAATGCTTATATTTAAGGAGGAATCAAATAAAAAATGATGTAAAGCCTCCTATCCAAGCCAAAAAGAAACACTAAGAGATAAGGTTTCTAGAAAATTCCTATCCACCTTGCCACCAATATTTTATATTCAAACAAAAAAATTAAATACATCATTTAAAATTAAGCATTTAATATTTTTTACAATATTGAGTACATTTATATAAAAGAAAACTTGTGCAAACTTTCAAACACTAAAAAAGATAAATTTAAGGTATGCAAGATGCGCATAATCTCATACTATATAATTTTTTTAAAAATGAACAACTTTAACTCCTTGCTTTTATAAGACCTCAAAAATATGGAGTAATTGTAATGGGCATTTGATTTAATGGAAAGGTCCATGTTGTAGGTATCTAGGGGTAGAGCGTCAGTAGTCGAGCATGTTCTAATAGTAGTGCACTACATTTCACAATTTATAATCATACTAGAAAATCATCTATGAGCTACTAGTCACCCCTTTTTTAGAAAAAAATTAGCAATTGGATCAATTTTGCAAGTTTATTAGTACCAAAAGTGTAACATGATTGGGGGCATTTATGCAAAATTTACACTGTTATTGGGACATTTGTGTAAAATTATTGGATTAATTGCAACTAAAATAGTGTTGTCTTAATTTATTCCAATGTGAATTTACTATTAAAAAATCTATTATCCTCTTCTATCACAAGCTTAGGAATATTATCAACAATTGTTGTTGGGAGTTTAAATCAGAGTATTCCTAATTTTTAGTCTATTTTGGTAAAAGCTAACAAACTCTCTTGCCAATTGTTGAGGGATTCTACCAGTACTCCCCTCTCATTTTTAATTTTCATAATTCTATTAGTGTTCCTCCTTTGTTTTGTGCTATTGTGAAATTTTTTTGTGCTCCTAGATCTCCATCTGAGATCCATGTTTCTCTTCATTTATGTTCCAAAAGGTTTCTTCTTTTTTTATAAGAGATCCTCATATTTCTGAAGTAGCTCCTTCTCTTTAAGGTATCTAGTGTTGTCTATTCCTATTTTAAAAACCTCTTCATGCAGATTTTGAATATCTCTTTCTACCATTTCTTTTTCTACAAAATATTTTTAAAATGATCTCTATTCCATTCAGCAATTTTTAATTAAATAGAGGTTTAAGTTTTGATAAAAAGTAGAACATTTTGGACTCTTCAAACCTCTCCTCCTGCCATTATTTTTCATCCAATCCAAAGAAATCCTTATCCTACAACCACATGTTTTCAAATTTGAAGGGATTCTTATAGGGTTGGTGTTCTTCCTCAATTTCTAGTCTTACAGGAAAGTGATCCGAACTTGACATCGCTAAAATGCATGATGAAAGTAATCTATTGAAGACTCTAAGATCTCCCTTAAATATAAATCTATCTAAATTTTCAATGATATTACTGAAGCCTTTTCTTCTATTTGTCCATGTAAATGTACCATTGTTAATTATGATATCTATAATGTTGTTGTTAACTACCCAATCATAAAAATCCTTTAAATTTTTTGATTCATGTTGAATTACTCCTCTTTTTTTTCTCAAATCCATTATGGCATTAAAATCACCTCTAATGATGTATAATTCATATCCCTATTATGATAAAAGTATATTTGCAACTCTATGCATACTTCTTTTTTGTTGTTTGTATTGATTGAGCCATAAACATTAATAATGAACTAGCAGACAGGATTTATAATTGTATCATCTTAAAATGGAAGCACTTCCATGATAAGAGAATTTAGCCCTCTAAGTAAGTGGTCTGGGGTCATGTTAAGTGCCTTGATCGGGTCTTTGCATGTATTTGGCTTTCTCCCCATTTTCCACTTCTTTTTTGCACTTGATTTCTTCATTATAGGTGAAATTAGGGTTAGGATCTTGAGGATTCTCCTTAATTTCCCTCTTCCATGGCTTTATTTTCTAGGTAGGACTTAGAAATAGGTCCTCCTGGCCTTCATCATAGTCATCATAGGATTTTATGCCTATCCCTAGCATTTTGTCCCTTTCTAGCATCATTTTTAGGTCTCCAGGCTGTTGGAATAATTGAGAGGGGGGTGAATCAACTAAACATTGTCCCAATACTAAATGTATAATCCAAAACAAATACTTCAATTTCTGCTACTTGGTAAACATAAAATAATTTCACTGTCTGTGCTTTTACTGATTATCAGTCTAAAACTTATAATAGTTACCGATCAAATCTAACATGCAATATGCAAAGAATGATAACAAACAAATATCACAATCAACACATAACACAAGAGATTTAACATGGAAACCCTGTGAAGGGAAAAACCACCTGGGACCGGCAACCCAAAAATGTTCACTCTTCTGAAGTGAGGTCGGTGAAGACCCAACCATCCATGTATCGCACTACACATCCTACACTTGAAAGGCCCAAATTTCCTTTGAACATGCCATCAAAATTAATCTTGATCTAACCCTTCTCTAGTTTTTCCCATTTTACCTCTGATCATGTATTTGAAGAGGATGAACCTGATATTGCCCATAAACAGGCATTACTATTTTATTTTTATAAAAAGTAATTTAGATTGGGGATCACCTTGCAACACAGTGATTGTCGTGAGCCTTTTTGAAAGGGCGATCTAGAGTTTTAGGCCCACCAATACTTACTCGAGCTTGCTGAGGGCGAATACCATGTGAAATATTGTTGATTGTTGATGCTTGAGATAATACACTTTTGCTAAGACTATGGTCTTTTTTCTATTGACTAAAGGTGACCACTGACTATACTCCAATGTGGACATTGATCGACAGATATGAGGAGGTTATCAAGAGACATAAGGAGATAGTTATAAGGAGAGATAATGAGTACAAGAGGCATAAGGGACTAACACGTGGACAAGCAGATGAGAGCTATAAGGAGAAGGTGTTGTCACAAGATTGGGAGAATGTAAGGAGAGGAAAATGATAGGTAGTATAAATAGAATGACAAATTTAGGAGGCATTCATGCCTCAACAACCACAAATATCATAGCTAGGTGGTGAGGTCCCCCAAATGTGACCCCATTGGTTCATAGCTCTAGTCAAAAGAGATTATCGAGCAAAAAAATAATAATAATAAATAATAATTTAGATTATTATCTTCTGAATATAAATGTGATAAAAATTAGTTTAAAAAATAATATTTAAACATTGTATTTCTAAAAAATAAATATTAATAATAGTTGTAATTCTATTGTAATGAAATTTGTCTTCAATTTTAATTTTAATTTAATTATATTTTGTATGATAATTTTCATTAAATTGTACTATTTATTGTCATTTTAGAAAACTTTATATTTATATTTAATAATATTATCAAACTAGGAAAAAATTTGTAAGCATTTAATTTTTTGAGAATGGAAATGATTTAAAAAAATTGTAGAAATAATTGATTTAAAAATTTTCTAAAATTATTTTACTCAAAATGTGGATTACCATCTTATAGGAAATAGTTGTAATTCTATTGTAATAAAATTTGTCTTTGATTTTAAAAAAAAAATTTAATTATATTTTTGTAAGATAATTTTCATTAAATTTAGATTTACTTGTTATTTTAGAAAACTTAATAATTATATTAATAATATTATCACATTAGAAAAAATTATAAGCATTTTAAAATTTTTTTGAAAATGGAAATAATTTAAAAATCATTTTGTATAAACAATTGAACTGAAAAGTTTTTAATATTATTTTACTGTAATATGTGGATTGCCATCTTTTAGGATTTGAATTACAATCTTCAATTAAACATAAAAATCAAATAATATACTCAAAATTTAAATAATATGTACTATCTTAAAATTATAGTTAATATTGGACTTAAGGTTAGCATAAGGGTAGGATTAGGGTTAGAGATTAGTTAAAATTAAAGTTTCTATTTTTAGATGAAGTTTAGATTAGGATTAGTATTAGGGCTCAATTTGGGTTAAGAGTTAAGATCGTAAGTCCAATGCTAATTTTAAATTTAACCATAAGACTTTTAAAAGACTTATGAAAAGCATTTCAACTATTAATTTATGTTTGCTAGGGGAGACGACCTAGTACCCACCCAAACTAACTTTGCGCACCTAGAATTCCTAAATTGTAACTCAAATTTTGGTGATTTTTTTGATGTATCTACGTATGTGAGAACTAACAACTTAAAGCTAAGGTTTCGACTTCTGGGTATTGACTGATCTCTCTGTAGCGATCGTCAAACACCAAGTGGTAAAAAAATAGCATTTTAAAAGTGTCGCCTAATACTCGCTATGTTCTTGTACCAATAGTCGTTCACTCAAAAATGTTAGTACTTGTGGCCAAATGTCCCAATAGTCTTTATGAAATGTCCCAATAGTGGTGCACAAATGGGTCAATCACCAACCAAAAAAGCTAAAAAATGATCGACTATTAGTACAAGTGTGATTGGCTATTGGTACATGTGTTATCATTTTTGGGGCTCATTTAATAGTAGTAATTGGAGGGTAAACATGACAAAAAGGTCATGGTTATTGGACTCCCTAACAACTTTTGGGTCACTTCTCCTATGACTTTATAAATTATTATTATTTTGTTAGACTTGTACTATATATATATATATATATATATATATATATATATATATATATATATATATATATATATATATATATATAGATGTCAACGTAATTATTGGACCTCCTTTCAATATGAACACTAATTTTATTTCCAACCTATTTGTTGTAATCAAACACAATTATTAGTAATGCCAAATGAGAGGAAATCTTGAATTGATAAAAATAACTTCACCACTTTCGGGTGACATAGGGAAGAGGAGCTAGTGTGCTCACCCTAACTTCACGCTTCTCAAAATCCTATATGGAAATTTTAAATTACTCTCAAATTTTTACACAATTTACTTGTCAAGACCCATGCTTAACAATAAAATTTCAAATTCACATGGTCAAATATGATGTCACATTAGCATGTTTTTTTGTGAAGGAATCCAAAATGGTCCCATAAAGTGATAAGACCAATAGGTATGCACTAAGGCATGTTTAATTGTACGCTAATGTGGCACCACATGAGTGGTTGTTTTTTTGAAATTTAGAGACATCTTTTTGAGGATATAAATTGATGGAACATTTTTAGTGCACCACTATAGATCTATTTTGTTAACGTACTGATCTATTCACCTTTTATATCAGCTATTGAACCCCGCTTGTATATTAGCTCTTCTCCCCTATACTCTTAACTAAGCTAATTGTAACTCAAATGCAATGTCCCATGAAGGACCCACAAAAAAGTTAGACCATAACCTGTATATAAATATAGTTAAAAGGCAATCATAAACGAGAGCATATACAAAGATAACATATATGTAGTTTAAATAAAATCATAAACGAAAGCATATACAACAAAATTGTTTGATCATTTACATCAATATATACAATTATACAGTCGTTCGGTCGCTATAGTTCCTTTTTCAATGAATACTTCTCATTATCGCGTTATTTTACATGACAAAAGTGATCATTTTGGGAGGTTGGTGTTCTTGAGGAGGCAAACTTGTTTCTGTAGAGGTCAAAGTTGATTCATACATAAGAAATTTAAAAGAGGCCCTCCAACTCTGATAATCAGACCTTGCATTCACGCTCACTTTATTCCCCCTCTTCAACCAAGCAAACTCCAAATTCGCCTCTACTCGCACAAGACGCACCTCAAAGTAATCTCCACTGCCTATGGTTGAATTTCGAGAGTTCACTGAACATTCAAGTAAACTCTCATCCCTTTCTCTTTCAATACTATAGCTTAGCCTGTTAATACCTACCTTTACCTCACAATCCTCGCGGATTTGGATACTTGGGCCAGAGCAGACTAAACAGACACTGTATCCTGCACAATACTCAACTTTATTCTCACCCGTGCAATAATCGATACACGTTTTTCCACACCCATTCTTCCCATCTCCCTCACCCTGTACCCAATTTGCAGGAGCGGCTGGATTATCCAGAAGACGAGTTTTGCTGAAAGAGAAGCCCTGAAACAAAACAAAATCACCCACTTGTACATCTACGTTAGTTCTTAGATTCTAGATGCACAAGTTGGCTGGTCGACATCTGTGACATTGACAACTAAGAAAAACCAGAAAAGTATACCTTGAAGGAATCGTAAAATACTTGTAATTGATGTGATGAGCAGCCGGCCCCGCCTGCTAAAACGCACTCGAGAGCCGGGAGACCAGACAAGCAGCTTTCGAGGGACCCACAAGAGATGGTGTTGCAGCCCACCAGATTGAGCGTGGTTAACTGCTGCAACGAGCCAAGGTTTTTGGGTAACTCGCTAAGCCTAGGAATGTGGTGAATTTCCAGTATGACCAGCTCGCTCAGATTCCCAAAGTTAGCAGGAAGTTCAGAGAGATGTTGACAGAATGAAAGATTCAGCTCCTCCAAATTTGCAAGATTGCAGCAACTTTCCGGTAAACAAGGAACGCCACATCCTTCCATTTCAAGACAGATTAAGCTGATCAAGCTTCCCAAGGTATTAGGCAGGCCGCAAAGTGAATGACAATAGCTGACGTCCAGATAAGCCAATGATTGCAGACCTCCAATGCTGTGGGGTAGATCTGTGAGCTTATCATTGTGGTGAATTTCTAGTCTTTCCAGCTGAGACAATTTCCCAAAGCTATCGGGAAGTTTAGAAAGATGCCGGCAATACGAGAGATTCAGTTTCTGCAGATTAGCAAGTTCACCAAAATCTTGAGGCAAAGAAGAAACACTGCATCCTTCCATGTCGAGATTAACTAAGCTTGTCCAGCTTCCCACCGTATTAGGCAGGCTGTTCAATGAATGGCAATTGTGCAGGTCCAACATCTGCAATGGTGTGTAGCACAGCGTAGCAGGAAGACTCTTCAGGGATTCGCATCCCCTCAAAATAAGAACCTTAAGATTCCCCGGCCTCATCTGTTCAAATATCATGACTTGCCCAAATTAAGAGACATTTGATACCAATTATCTGCTTGATTAAAGGAATTTATAGGAGGAAAAGAAAAAACATGTACTACTTACTGTTGGGTTTTCTTCTGCTGTTTCCTCCCACAGACGAATGATCTGGCTATGGGTCACTTCCAGAATAACAAGGTTTTGCAAGTTCATTCCTTTAGGTAGCCGTTTTGATGAATAGTTTTTCAAGCTTAACCATCTCAAATCCTGGAAGCTGGGGAAATCGCCAGAAAAGTGCCCTTGTATGGCAACATCTGTAAGCCACAGCAACTGCAAGTTGTACAGTGACTTGAACATTTCAGCCCTCAATGTCATCGGCTCCTTGGGCTCATACCTAAAATAACGCACAAGCTTGGCATTTTCCTGCGGATCCAGTGGAATAAACAGAACAATTTCAGTTCCCTGTTCTAAAATATACTGTCTAAGGCTCAAAAACAGAAAAACAATCCAGTGAAAAACTCCAAAAATATAACAAGGTTTACAAGGAATTCCATACACTGGGTCTTCGTAAAACACGGTACGAATCGTCCTCATCAAATAATCTTGTGCGTTTACGGGGCTCTGTATGCATTTCATTTGACAAACTTCTTCCCAAATCGCTGAGGCAGCGATGCATCAGGAACTCGTTGGTAGGGCCCAAGCTTACCAAGGACTTTTGCACGAGATTTCTAAGAGATGCATGGGGACTCGGAATCGTGAGCCCTTCCCAAAATATCATAACAGTTTCTTCCTTCCTCCATGTGAAAAAACAAGCAATATCTTGAAACATTTCCTTTTCTAAATGACCGAGGCTATCGTAGGAGACTCTAAATTTCTTTTGGAGATTTGGTTCACACCTTATCTTTCCCACCATTTCTTTCCATACATCTCTATCATTTTCACCAACCAGAAGTCTCCCAAAGGTTTGAAGGGCAAGAGGAAGGCCTTCACAGGCACTAACAATATCACTGCTCAGAGTTTGCAGCTCTTGATCTGGACACCAGGAATTGGGAAATGCGTGAAAATTAAACAATTCCATGGCAGATTTGTGAGGAAGCCTTCGTACCTCGTAGACTACATCAACGTTACCCACTTTCAGAATCTGTTCATCGCGTGATGTAATGATCACACAGCTGCCCACCCCGAAATCCCTGTGATTTCCAGCAAGAGCTTCGAGCTGCTCAGAACTCTGAATGTCATCCAGGAGAAGCAGAACTTTCTTACCCATGAGACATTTGAGCATGTGGGTCTGCAGCTTTGCAAGCCCATTCGCCTCTCGACATCTTTCTCCGACACTTGGAACAAAAGAAAACACTTCAAACTGTGAGAATGGAAGTTCTTTGCAAACAATCTTTGCCAGAGTGGTTTTACCTATCCCACTCATACCATGTATGCCCACTTTCACCACCTCCTTCTGATGAACCGCTGGATTTATTAATCTCTTCAGATGCTTCACAGACCCTTCCAAACCAAAACATTCTGGAATATCCATATACACTTTCTGTAGACTCATTGAATGTAAACTCTTTCGAACATCGTCCACAACACCTTTGATCAAATAGTCGTCACTGAAAGACAGAGAATTTATATTAATGTCATACTTAATAAATGGCAGCTCTAAAAGCCCTCCCAAAGCAAAAACACAGTCAGGTGGAATCTTACCTGTATTTATATTGATTGGAACACCAACCACAGAGATTGGAAACATCCTTCAATGCACTTTTGTATTCAAGAATTAAGTCGGCAGGTAATCCTTTCTGGCTTTCATGCTTCTTGAAGTACTCTGCATATTCACCAACCCGACACCTAAGAACACTAGGCAAAACGTCATAAAACAGCGGACAGATTTTAACACCAGATTTAACCATTAACCACACTTCTTTCAAGCACCACTTTGACTGCGCAAAATTCTTGGAGAAAATAGGAATGCAGATCCTGCTTTCCGTGAATCCTCTTTCCAAAGTGGTGGGGATATGGTCGCCCTTTTCTAAGTTTTCCTGATCTAAGAAAGTGGAAATGCCTCCTTCAACCAGAGCATTGTACAGTCGTCTCACAAATCCATGGCGGGTGTCGGGGCCCCGAAAGCTCAGAAAAACGTCAAAAACTTTGTTATCGAAACTGAAAGAGGGCTCCGCTGAAGAGAAGGGCCTAGAGTGGGACATATTGTGCTTGCAAATTTTTCCCAACTGATGAACCCAATATTTTCTGAGGAGGAGGATTTGAACTTCTATCCTACGGTGGACCCTATTTTGATAATTGGAGTTCACGGGAGTAATAGTTTTGTACAACTTTTGTGTAGAAATTCTACAAAACTCTGCATTTTCTGTGGTCACATCCGGACCATTAAATATAATTTTTCGATTTGTAGAAATTTTATTAATGGCTAATGTATGCTTTATGAAAGAGCGGGTGGATATGATTTATCTTTTATCCTTTGGGTATACAGGCCTCTTGTCCGCTACTCTGATTCGACTACTGTTATTTAGCACGCTCGCAAACAAATGTCACTCTAGCGTGACAATGGCTAGAGTACCTAAGTGAGGTCCACACAAGAAATTTACCTCAGATTTGCGCCGGCCAACTATTATTCGACATGAAACATGCGTCACATTATTCCAAACGCATAGGTCAGAAGTGACCTAAGCTCAACACCTTGTAAATATATTATAATTGGGTGATATTTTCTTAGGGAGGTTATATATGAGCTATTGTTATTCTCTATACAAAATGTTATGATTGAAAAAATATAAATCATATTAATTCAATGTTTTTTCATAAAATTTTTTTACAATTTTCTAACATTGTGGAGACAGATTATGAGGATCGGATTAGTAAAATTGTGTGAAATTTCATTTTAATATGCAAAGTTGGGTTTTCGTACATATACGTAGGGTGGTGCAATTTTGTGTGGAGAGTAGCCACGTATGTTGTATAAGTCTCTATACGAGTTTTTAATGTGGCAGTATACAACTATTGAATATTATGAGCATATGCTTATTTTGGTTCATTGGATGAATGTTTCAATTTTTTAGCTAGAAAATGCAAATATTAACAAGAGCTGTGCACAGCAGGAGTCCCTGCCTTATATTACGGAATTAAAATAAGTACCATTTGAAATCAATGTATTAAGAAATCGGCTAGGACTTTGCATTGGATTGCATTTGAATTTTAATAATATGCAAAAGTGTAACTATATTTATACATGTCGTTATTTTATAAGTATTTGATGTTTCTATGACTAAAATCAAGTATATACATATCCTGTTTAGTTTTTAATACTTTTCTATACTAAGTTTACTATAAGATTCATTAATTATATTTTTTGTTAATCATATATTTCTAAACTTTACATATTTATTTATTAATGTAATATATTATATAAATTACTTATCTCAATTATGATTGGTCCAATTGATTTGGTCCTATAGGACCCCTTTTTTCGGAGGCTATACTTGATAAACTGCATAAATAGATTAAAAGTATAATTAAACAGAACAAATTTATTTATTTTTAAAATTGTTTCATTAATTTAAAATTTTACAATATATATGAAAATATAATAATAAACTATTTTGTATAATACTTTTTAAAATTAACAAAAAATATTAAATATTTTTTTAATTAAAAATAAAAATAAAACAAAGTAAATTATACAAAGTAAGAACTCGAATCTCATGTTCTCATTTATTTCTATTCACTTTTACAATGACTTTCTTGAGATATTTGAGCTCGAATTATAATTTAGAAACTTGCATCTCTTTTTGTTTGTATCAATGCTAATGTTTCTATGCTAATTGCAATCTTGTTGGAGCTCTTATAAACCTAAAATCATTTCAACGGACTTTGCTGGTTTTAAACTATTTATGAGTTTGACTCCATTGGAAGAAATACGCCTACCAACAAACATCATGTGTTTGACAATGCAAATTCTCTTTATTCGAGATCATTTACATGTCTTTTTAATATATATATATATATATATATATATATATATATATATATATATATATATATATATATATATATATATATATATATATATATAAGGGTTCAAAAGTCTATTTTGGAATAGAAATGTTTTTTTGAATGAAAATTATTGGTAAATTTAAATAGTTTATAAGATTTTTAAAATTTAAGCCTAATTAGCAAGTTCAATATTTCTTTCAAAATTAGTTGTAATGCTTTTGTTGTTTAATGATGCTATCTACTTTCCTTGATAATTGAAATTGCAAAATATAGGAATTCAAGTCTACTTGATTATTCGTAACATCATTATTTTGATAATGAATTCAATGGGTTAAATGTTTTCCATACGAAGAGGTATATTTATAAGAATTGACATTAAATTTATATGATTATTCTTTATCGTTCTATAATTTATTATTAAGGATTATTTTTCTAATAATTATTTTCTTATGCTTTTAGAAGAATAAGATAATTTCTAATTAGCTATAGTATGTCTAAGTAATTTTTGTTTACCATTTACTTATATAATTTAGAGGAACATAATAGAATGCTATATTTTTTGAACTTTATTAACTGATAAATTATGTAGATGCTTTAAAATTTCTTTACTTCCCATAATTTTTTTATAAGCATTTTCATTTTCTTTGTAGCAAGTCATCTTTGCTCATAACAGAGAAACTATTTTTCCTAACTTTACAAAGTTTCTTGTTAAAAGATTAAATAAATCTAAGATGAAAGCAAAACAACTTTTGCCTGGGTTGTAATTTCTAACGTTTCAAGTAATGCGTAAGCAAATTGAATTCTTGAAGGACAAAAGATGGATGGTTTGAATGTCGAAGAGGAGCATTATCTGAAGGGCACGTTTGTAATCAGTGCGTCGATAGCTTGCATCCTCTGTGAACGTGGCAAGCAAGGTTTGATACAGCTACATTTGCTTAGTTGTAGAGGATGATAACAGTTGAATTGAAGGGGATGGAAAGGAGTGGGACTTTGTATAGGCTTGCACTGTTGCAGAACATGACCAGCAGACCTCGCTTTGGTGTGTTTGTAGGTAGGGCAGCCAACAGGATCAAGAATGCAAAGTTCACCCTCCATGGGAAGACATATCATTTGTGTGTCAATGATGGGAATACTTCAATTCATGGTAAATGCCTTCTGTGCCTTGCTTTGTTTTGTCTGGTTCTTTTCCTAATTTGATTAAATATTCTTCTAGACTTTCTGTTAGCTTTACATATGTGGTAGATCAGAGGATAGTTATCTAGAGGTAGACCAAAATCATTCTTCTACTTTTACTATAATATTTATATCTGAGTTCTTAGATTTATATGTCGTTGATTTAGTTGAAGTTAAAGGCCCTTTTCTCTTGATATTATTGTTATCTGATTTAGTTCGAAAGCCATTTTTTTAACTCCCGGTTTTGTTTTTGTTTTTTAACCATCTGTGTTTCTCATGTTTGGCACATGCTTACTATGAAAGACTGACCCGATAATTGAGTAGCGAGTTTTTAACTCTTGTTTTCTTTTTGTTTCTTAATATATGAAACCCTTTTGTTTTTGTTGATTCTTGCATTAGTATACATTTTTCCTACTGGTGAAGGGAGTAGGATAGTAACTATTTTTTAAATTGCAATTTGGAGCACTTTTCAGACTCTGTTACAATTTTATGTTTCCTAGATTTGCATCACCAATGTTTCTTGGATTTGTATGACATCCTTATTTGTTGACGTTTGAGACAATTGTGAAATAGAGCTATATATAAAAATTCAACACTGAATTTTGAATTCAGCAGTTCAGCCTTAACAGGAATTACACTTCCAACAAAATATAGTAGCAAAATGGGGAGGAAATTTGAGTTATTCTACTTTATATATCTGTCCAAACTTTGTCAAAATTTGCAATAATCTCAATCAAATAGAATTCCAATAAAAGACTAACAAATTCCCATTGAAATTGCCCAATTCAAGGTAATTAATGAATGTCCCATAAGTTATAATATGATGCTGAGAAGAGTTGCAGTGCCCTACCTATATAACTAAGGCAGATCAAGGTAGCAGGGTAGAGCAAGGATAGAAAGAGTGCTAGATAGGGTTACCAAAGGAGCCAGGTGAGGAACAATTATTGGCCCTGTCTATATCTTGGCCTGGACCCTTGGTGCTTTAACAGATTTCCTGGAGGGTTATCTCGTCATATGAACTCATGGAGCCTTATAATTGGTATAGAAAATTATGATATGATTTCAAAGAAGAGCATGCAAGAGAATTCCCAACAAAGAGAATTATGTACTTTTTTGCAACCCACAAAACTACCTTTACCTTTGTGCTTTCAAAAAATTTGCTTAACATAAAGAAATTAGGTAAAAATGGAAGGCCTTATTATCTGATGTCAAGGAAGAGTATACAAAAGTATGCCCTACAAGAAGAAGAGCAGGCTCACACAACAAATTGCCATCTCATTTATCTGCAATCCAGAAAACCATCTTTAGCTTTTGCTTTTAAAAAGAAGGGATTGCTTGCTATAAGGAAAACATATAAAAATTAAAGGTCTTTGTAAGTGAGAAAGAAGTAAAAAGCTAAAAACAAAAAAGGATAACAGATTAATTAAAAAGAGAACCTAAATGAACATCAAGTAGACATGATAGATCCATAAATGCTGCCAGGAAACCCTTGCAAAATAAATTAAGGACTACTCATTATACGATTACGATAAACAAGAAAAAAGAGAGAGCAGGTTCGATACTTACTAAGTTTGACTACTTTTTTAATAAGCATTGACTGCTTACTTTCAAGCCCATATTAGTTCAAACACAAGAATGCAACGACTGATGATAGTAAAAATCAGTTTGAGTCATGATTTTGAGTAGCATAGAAAGATTAAAATCAACTCAATGCATTCTACATGAACTCAGAAAGCTAAAAAAATGAAAAAATGGTATTGGGTTAAACTTGTGCATCACAAATTTGCAAATCAATTATATAGATCAAAAAAGAATTTAATTCATGTCAAGTATCACACACTTATAAATTAATTCTGTCATATATTTTATGACGCTGTAAAAAATGGCCCCAAAATAGGTTTTTGCACTCCAAAACCAGAGCAGGGATCTTACGATGGCTGGCATTAATTCTGTCATATATTTTACAACGCTGTAAAAAATGGATCTTAAGATTGATGGTGCTGGTAGGAGAAGGGGTAGCTACCTTGGGATGGACTAGGCCTTCAAATCCAAACACAGCTCAGACGCTGAAAAAAGTAGCTGTAAAAAATAATTAAATGATTCTTTAGGGGGCAGAAATTTCTTTTGGATCAATGGCTGAATTCAGTTTGGCACCGTGATTTATTGATAAGTATTTTTATTTTGAGTAAGTTTGGCAGCCTAGTCCAAAAAAATTCACCATTAACTCGTGGTCAAATTTGCCAGTGAGTAACTGTGAAGAAGAATCATTCTGCAAGTCACTAACAGGGACTATAAGTAACTGACAAATCCTAGGGGATGTGAAAAATTTTGGTATTTTTTAAATCGATACAGATGACATTGTAAATCAGGCAGAGTACTGCATTAATGCATAAATGCATAAATAAATCAAGATTCCCAAAATACAAATACACTACAGATAAAAAAATAAATCCAAACGATCTTTATTCTCTATTTAAGATGGAAATCAAGAATTAAATATTTCTGGCCTACTTGACACTCAACTATGTCATCATGATGCAGAATTAGCTAAATTAGACAATCATACACAATGCAGTCTACAAGGAACTTGAGTCACTCCTTGACCATTCCTTGGTGCTCTTGTACACATGCCCAAATTGGAATGCCCTCTGAACAAGTGCAAGATGCCAATTGAGAGTACCTAGCAAAATAGAAAAATTCACATGGCAACACTTGCAACTACTCATATTTAAGAAAAAACACACTTAAGCAATTGTATGAGAACATAAAGTTATGCAATCACTCGATTTTTTCAATGTGAAATATAACTTCAAGGGAAAAAGTCAAATTGACTAGTATTTATGTGTGACAATAATCAAGTTGATCAATTAGTTCAATGAAAAAACCTTATGATAAGAAATGATGCTTAAACAAGTCCATACAAAACACCTACTTGACACTAAGCACAAAAGGCTAGGCTACTTTGTAGAATCACTAGATCTTTGCAATATATAAATGAAAGACATGAATCAATAGTGTACAAACAACCAGTTAAACACATTACCAGTCACATAGAAGGCAAACATTGTTCAATACATAAAAGCTTAATATTTTTAAAATCCATAGGCAGAGCATTAGCAGTCGATGGAACATTGAAATCATATTATAGGAAGTAGAGTCTTAAGAGCTGTCTATTATTTATAACTAGTAATGACAAGTAAAATGTGTAAAGCAATATTAAGGCATGTTTTGTATGTCAGTATTTTAAAGTGGTGGTTGCCAAAAAAGACAATGAACATTGCGACTGTGTTTGTTACAACATTGTATTGTTTTTCCTTTGCCGGGAAATACTGAACAGTATGTATCCTATGAAGCAATAAAATCTCATTACTATGAAGCAATAAAATCTCATTACTATGAACAGTATGTTTGTTACCCCATGTGCTAGGTATCTGGGCTGTGAACATCTTTTGGACATGTGCAATTTGTGATTTATTTGCATCAAATGCTGAACTCCATGTTTTATGTCCTAGCAATAATGACTGTTCATTGTTTCTAAAAGGAACGTAAAGCATAAGTTTTTCTCTATAGTAATTTTTTGGATCTTTATGTAGATTGTATCTTACAAAGCATATGATTTGTGGCTTATCTCTTTTTTTTTGTTCTTTTAATGGGTTGTGCGAGTAAGAAGCAGTATATTCTATAAGGGACAAGTTTTCATAGAGTTTTGGGCATTGTATATATTTGTCTATTGCAGACGCACACATAATGTTTTCAGAGTCATCTTTTTCCTTTGCAAGTAGCTTGGGGATTTTTAACATTAAAATTCTATTTTCAGGAGGGGCTGTATTGATGAAAATGGTTTTGCGTGAACTTCTACGTAAGGGTAGAGAAAGAGCTATGTGAACTGCTTGGCGACTAGACATTTGTTGGTAGTTGAGCAATGCATTACCTAGCTTTCATATTAAGTGTATCTTATCATTGTAAGCATAAGTACATTGTTGCCGTATTTGGCAGAATGCAAGTGACAATGTTCTATCTTGTTTCGTCATGTACGAGCTACAGTATGTTGCAGCAGCATATGCATCCAATATAAATTGTGTATCTGTATTTGCATACCATAGGCTTGGAACATTTTTAGCGAATGAATTTATCCAAATATTTGAAGGATT
This sequence comes from Chamaecyparis obtusa, assembly GCA_027943335.1. Lineage (NCBI taxonomy): Eukaryota > Viridiplantae > Streptophyta > Pinopsida > Cupressales > Cupressaceae > Chamaecyparis > Chamaecyparis obtusa. The sequence continues at coordinate 25,637 of BSBK01011431.1, forward strand.
CCTTTTTTATAAGACAATTCTTCATGACAACGTTGATTGCAACATTTCAATGTAATTTATTTCATCAATTTCAAGCTCGTGCAAGAAGTCGTCAAATGAAACTTCTTTTGTGTAGTGTTTGTTCTGTAGTTGCTTGAAAAATAGCTTTGCGCTGGCCTTCAGTACAGGGCTGGTATTTTGCAAAGGTTCTAGAATTGTTGTTTGCCTCATGGGAGACAAGGGAAAGCTAAATCAACAACTAGATGCTCTATATTTTTTGCATGTTCTTGTATGATGATGTGTCTGCATTTTGACTAGATGTGCATCTAGCAATGTAGAGTCGCATGAGATGTACTTGTCGATGAAACTTTCTATATCAATGTTTTTGCAATGTCCATATGTAGGTGCATCTTCCACCCATAACATGAAGTGTGTGTGCTCGTTCCCTCGGTTTTGGAATTCTGTAACAAAAAAGTAGTCATATACTTTACCAAAGAGTTCTTGGTTTTTTAGCATCATCTTTCGAAATGCATTAAGCCTATGATTGAAATACCGCCTGCAAAGCATAGGATTTTTCCTAATTTCAAAGTCTAGGTCCTTGTCCTCTATAGTTTCACTATGCCTACTATGTTCTGTGCTTGATATGTGTTGCAATGCTTTGCACAAGGGCTCCCATAAGTGCTCAGCACTTGTTAGTGTCACAAAGAAAGTTGGAGGTCCTAGTTGTCGTATCATTGCAAATATGTTTTTCCTATTGTTTTCTGAGTAGTCAGGAGACATTCGAATACTCCTCAACGACCTAAAACCCAATGGCGATTTTAATATTTTTTCTAGGTTAGCAGGGTTTCGCACATCCCTGGCAAACAATTTTTCACCTTTCAATTCAGCTTTCCTTATACAAACCCATGCTATCGAGGATATTTGGTGAATAATTATTTTAATAGTTTTGAAAAATATATTTGTCATATGTGTTGAAAAGTCATTGTCTTTATGCATGAGCTCCCACTTAACTATTTTTTGGTAGCTAAATTTTTTAGTGATGTCTTTCGGTCGTGCAAAACCATAAAATAGTGTTGGGAAATTCATTTCTTCTGAGTAAATATCTTGGAAAATACCAAGAGGTTTAAATCCTTTAGATGGTGCAATCTCAATAATGGTGGTATCGAGGTCTTTGATTGAATGCGCTTCATTAAACCAATGGATGAGTGATTTGGTTATGGGCTCTTCCTGAAGCTGATCCAAATCATCATCCACGTTAGTTCCAGAGTCTGTGTCTGTGTCTATGGCAATGTCTGTTTGCATTTGTTGATGTTTGGATGTTAGAAGGGTTTCCCAATATTTATTTATTGTGATATTTTCTTTTGTGTATAGTGGTGTTTTGGACAAAAAATTTATGGCTTCCATCACAAAAGCAGGTCTGACGTTGCCTTGTGCATATGCATTTTTGTATTCTAATTTACGTTTTATTCTAATTATAATTGTTTTTGTTTCATCTATATGCCTAGGCAATGCTTCTTGGACTCTATCAAAATCAACAGGAAGATTGATAATTGTACCATTCAAGCCATATTGTGCTCTTTTGTAACCCAATTGCCTTATCTGCGCAAAAGAAATACGTAGGGAAACTAGTCTTTCTTCTAGGGTTGTCAAGGAATAGACAATATCTATTTGTTTATTGCATCTTATGTTCCATGGTGTAGTGAACATGGGTAGTTTTCCAAGCTTCATAGCTGCTATACATTGTTTACAAATTGTTTGGCCTGTCACTATGATTTTCTTATTAGGTGCCATGGAAAGAAAAGAGAAATCATGAACAAATGCATTGTTTACTTTGTAAATGTCTTTATGGAAATATAACATTTCACAGACGACACAAGAATTAGTAGGTGTATCATTAAAGGCTAGCAGGTATTGCCTGATAGATTTTTGGTTTGTGTTGTTCACTATAGTTGCATCTTTATGGATTTCTGGGCGGTGCTTTGTTCTTGCCTTACGAAATACATATCTTGTCTTTGTCCTGGCATGTGATGTTGTTCCATGCATAATATTGTTTGTATGAGGAGATTGTTGATGGTCAGTGTTTGGCAAGAGCTGGTCCTTGTTGCGGATTGTTGCTTTCAGACACCTTAATGAGCATTATGTTTCTATTGTTTGTATAAGGGTATTGTTTTTTTGTTGGAAATGCATTTTCAGTTCCATTCAACAAGTTATGTCTTTTCATAAGTATTTCATTTGACAAATGTTGTTTTTCTTGCAGTGGCTTGTAATGGCAGTGGCCTGAGCTAGTCTTGTAATATAATAAGTTTATTTCCTATTTGGGTGTTGTGTAATTACATAGGACATCTACTTTAGAGTTGGGGATGATTTTCCATATATATATAGTTGTATGAAACAAGTATGGAATCCATAACAAGCAAAATTCAGAACCCTCCAGGTTGTTGTAAACGTATGGCATTCCCACGTTAACTAGTGTTCATTGCTGCAAGAGGCATTGGTTGCTTGACATTGTAGGTTGTTGATGCATGTTGAAACAACCCAATGCAAAGTTATCTTGCACTGCCAATGCATTTGCCAAGGATTGTGCCATGAATAGTCATAAAGCAAGTGCATCAAATCGAGCATCAACCAAGGTAGCAATGGCAGCGAACATGCTTTCACCACATGGGGCAACAAATGCAGGGAGTTGTTGGAGCCCAATTTGGTCAAGTTCTGCTTCTATTATGGTTGAATTGGTGTCAATTTCACAAGGCATAGTTGACAAATGCAGTTGCATATTGTACATTGTATTGTATGTGACTTTTCTTGAGAAGATAGGTTCATAGTGCCCAACCAATGGATTGACATCATGGAAAAGAATAGATATTTCACAATGAGAAGCATCTCTATTGAAATGCAAATATGTTTTCTTTCTTGTTAGAGACCAGATGCATGTGGATAGGTTTAACCAACAAGCTAGCCAATGGATAGAAAATGTGTCACCCCAAAGACCAGTTTCACCAATTGTGGTTGTCTCGGTTGCAGAAAGTCTCATCCTGCGCAAGTATGTGGTCTTGTCAGTAACTCTGTGCAAGTCATGAAGTATTGATGGGTGCAGCTCGTGTTCATAAGAGTATAATGCTGTAACACAACGGTTGTGAAGGCAATGCAAGAAATGGGTAACAAAACCATTGCATAGCTCAGATGACATATAGCGACAATGGAGCAATACATGGAGTGTGTCAAATAAGAAATCGCCAACCTTAAAGTTGAAATTATCAATGCGGAAGCATTGCACATTGTCCAAAGCTGTGTCAATTGATATGTTATGTACATTGTCCTTTATTCTGTATGTTTCTACTATTATTGGATTATTTGACATTTGGTGCATTTTTTCGCAATGTAGTTGGAAGCGTATTTCTAAATTGGATGAGGAACATAAATGAATTTGTACTACGTGTAGTGTTTATATATGCGCACAAAGAAAATGGTAAATATTCACAAAAAAGGTAGAATGCAAAAGGATTTGCAAGTACAATTCTTTGTCAATGTTTTATTGGAGTGGAATGTGTACAAAGCATAGAGTAAATAAACTTAGAACTATGAACTAGAAAGGTATAACAATGTATACTAACCTTCAAGAGCAGGGGAGTAAATGTTCTTATTTTTTGTGCATGCAACGAAAAGTGCTGCAACAAAAATGAAAAACAAATTGTAAGTACATATGATTTAATGTAGATCAATTTGCAATGAATGCAATATAATTTAATGTAGATGCATTTTCAGATTTCTTATTCTAGTGAAATCAATTCTAGTTTATTCTGGTGTAGCAGACATGACAGTAGATGTGGATGTGTGAAGATAACATATAATTCAGTCTTATCATACCATTACATGCCCTCAAATGTTTTATAAAAAACATTCTATATATAGTTTTTGTTTGTTTGGGTAGTTTTGACCAGGGCTCTGCCTAGGTGACTTGAGTATATCTGTGACATACTGAGCCCATCTAGGCCATCTCCATGGTGGACTGCAATAGAATCAGGCCCTAGGCTTGGATCTGTGTTCATTTGGGCTAGGATGGGAAAGGGAAGCCTCTAGCATAGTTTTTGACTAACTACTGATATCCAAGTTTTCTTGTTGGTGTAGATACACCATTTATTGGGTTAAATGTTCTATGAAGTGCTGATAATGGATATTGATTGGCCATCCCATTATGAGACTTTTGGGTTGACTATATAATGGGTTTTTTATTTCTTTATTATTGATAGAATCATATTCAGATGTAAAAGTTGCCAAGATATCTCTTGGAACACTGGGAGCCATCTCTGAAATAACCTTCACATTGCAGCACATGTTCAAGTGCTCATTTTCAGCCACTGTGAAAGAGGATAATAACCTAGAAAATAATGCAGAGAGTTTCCTAAGAGTTGGTAAATATACATATGGCCACGCAATGAAGCTTAGATCTTGGTGTGCACGAAGTATCACTATAGGAAAAGAATGGAGAAACTAGTCATTCATTGTAGGACATTCATCATTTTAACAAGCATTTAGAATCATCTGAATTTTTGAAATCACATCTATGCAACGTAAAAATTGGTACAGCCATAGGTCTGGAATGTTTATAATATCTTCTGAGAAGATTATATGATATATTCTGTGAAGATTTTATAATATATTCTTAGAAGAAATTGTAGGTTGTGAGTCCTTATGAATTTTGATCCAGCAAGTTAACTCTTTACCAAGGGCATTTTTAATGAAGAGTGTTATATCTATTTAAAATCACAGGCCATAGGCAACTACTTAAAAACTAATTTGATGGAATTTTGCCAAAGCCATTCGCAACTCCTTCAGTAGACATTAATCACCATAGAGTCAGCTCCTTCAGATTTGAGGGCATGTAAATCATCTGAATTTCTGAAATCACATCTATGTAGCATAAAAATTGGTACAGCTGCAGGTCTGAAATGTTTATAATATCTTGTGAGAAGATTATATGATATATTCTGTGAAGATTTTATAAGATGTTCTTAGAAGAAATTGTGGGTTGTCAGTACTTATGAATTCTGATCAAACAAGTATATGAAGGCAGAATTGGTAAAGAGTTAAGGGATTATTTTGTTTATCAAAATAATGTCTTAACAATATAAAAGGATGACATCTTAGATGTTTACTCTTGGTTAAAGCTATGGGTATATATGTAATTGTAATTGTAAAGTGTAGTAACAATTATAATTGTAATAAGTAGCAAGTATTTGTAGAAGTATGATGCGAAGTATACGAAGCATATGTAATAGCGATAGTGAAAGTTCAACAAAGAGATATTGATGCAAGCAGTATAAGGTTATGTACCTTGACCTATTTTGTAATCAGTATATATTGTATATTACTTGTTTAGGCAGTGGGCTCAGCTGGTAATCAAATTTCGTACTACCAACTCCTAACAGGGTTGAGGCTTCTAACAAGGCCTATAGTCCCTTAATCAGGACCGATACACTATATGTTTGTAATAAACTCCTAACAGGGTCAACATCCTTAACAAGATACTGTTGATTAGTGGATCTTTGTGTGTACCATCCCCACTAGGGTTTTCTAATGCAGGAGCATCCTGGGTGTAAGAGCAATCTTGCATCACCCAAAAATATTTATGTTTTTATTCATTAAGGGTTATTTTGTGCAGAGCTGCTATTTATGGAAAGTTACTATTTTTTGGTAATTTTTGTATGTGCTCAGAATGATCTGATTTCTTTCTTAGAGGTTCATTTTGGTCATATAAGTCTGCCAGTAAAGTTTCATTGCCAGATCAAGTGTATATTGGAAGATATTGAAGATTTTCGGTATTGGCAGTAGGGTACAGAAACTTTGAACTCAGTTTTGAAGGCTTTAGAGGCTCTGGATGAGGTTAAAAATTTGGGTGATGGGCGCTTGCGCGGGTCAAGCCTGTAGAGCGCTTCGTGGCATTTTCAAAATGGGGTTATAATAGCCGAGCGGGTCAACTGGTGATGACTTATGGTCTTCGGAAGTTGGGCCACCTGAAATGGCGAAAAATAATTTTCTTCAAAATTTCTATTCGGGTTTGAAAGGTTATCTTGAGCCGACTATGATGTAATAAAATGTAAAATAAAATAATTCTAAGTTTGGTCGGCCTTATTGGCTAAAATTCTGGAACCTTCCCAGGCGGTGGATAATTGCCTATATCAAGAAGGCTGTATTATTGTCTTAGGCAGTGCAGAATAGTTCTGGGTAGTAGATCTGGGTATTTATTCGAGGCTTTGTCCTACAGAATATTGTAAGGGAATGCCCATGTGGCTTTGCATGTTGTAATTCTGAAAATTTGTAATTCCACATTTGTGGAGATAATAGGAAGCCAATTTTCTGTTCTTGCAAATTATTGTTGTTGTTTCTCTATGTCTGTTATGTGTTTGTGGTATTAAGGGGAGCACCCTTCATCATTTTCCCTTGGCTAGGGTTTCCTTGAGAACAAATCATGTGTTATGAGTTCTTTAGTTTTATTGCTATGCATGTTGTTTAGCTTCTTATGTTATGCATGTGTAAAGATAATCTATTATATCCATAATTGGGCAAAAGATAAAGCTTGTAGAATACTGATTCACCCCCCTCTCATTATTCCCTATTTCTAATAAGGAGAGCCATCTCTTTAATAGAGACGTGAGGAAGGAGTTACATTGTAACTCCCATTTCTATGTATGCCACATATCACTAGTATGTGAGACAAGTGTAGGATTTCTCATAAGGAGGAATATCTATTTTCTTTAATAAAAGAATTAAAAATATGACATGTCCTCCCACTTGGACTAGAGGACAAATACAATAGGATACCTTAGTTTATCCTTTAAATACATATTTTACCAAGGAAAGATTAAATTCTAACACCCCCTTTTAATCTTTACTTAGGGTGATTACATCAATAGGTATCAAACCCAAATGTTTACAATGATTTTGAGATTGTTATTTTGAAAGAGTCTTCACTAGGATATCTATGGCTTGATCATCTTGCATGTCATCAACTTGTGCTTTGGAGCTTGAATGGTACATAGGACTTTTGGCAAAGTGAATAGCATGTTGAGTGGAGCCCAAATATTTAAGAGACCATTAAGATTCTTGAGATGCATTTATGCATTTTGTATATTCATTTCCATTAGAAAATAGAGGTGGAGCATAATCAATACTTGAGCCTACAATAAGGCAAAAACCACTAGTAGAGTGCCCATCATTGGGATCACCTAGTGCTGAATCAGTAACACTTTGGAGAAAATCATATTGTGAATCATGGGTCATAGAATCATAAATGAAATCTTCAATTGCATAAACCAAATCTGTAGTGTATTCATCATAATATGAAGTATCATTATCATTAACCTCCACACCAATCATAAGATCAGTACTCTCATCAAGAATTTCATCTTGAGTAACAAACATATCTTGCAAAGTAACATTAAGAAAGTTAGATATAATTTCCTCTTCTTGGTCAAACATATCATCAACATGAGAGCAAGGAGGAGTAAACAGATTATTACCATCATCATCATCATCACTACTACTACTAGAAGGAACTAAATCATTAGGAGTATTGTTACTATCATTATGTTCATCATTATCCTTTTGAAGAGTATTAGTATTATCCTTAATGTTAGGAGTAGAAACAAGAGGAATAGAAATATGGTTAGCTTTCCAATCAGGAACATAAAGCACATCATATAATTTACCATTTAGAACAGAAACATTACCAGTTCCTTCAATGTGATAGCAATAATTATCAGCTAAAGAAATAGGAATATGCATAGAATCAAGGCACAAAGAATCAAAGACTTCCTTATGAGATGTAACATGTTGAGATGCACCACATTCAAGTGGTTTAGAAGCATTAAAATAGACAGTAAAAACATAACGAGATTGATTTCCATTAGATTTTCCATTTGAGTAGTTTTGAGAATTAGGTTGATCAACCTTTTGTTTCTTAAAGCAGTTGTGTATTGAGTGACCATCTTTACCGCAATAGGTGCAATGTGGCCTATTTGAATGATTATGATTATGATAGTTATTGGAAGGCCTAGAATTGTAATAATCATTAAATTGTTGGCCTGAGTTATTATTTGAATTATTAGTATTGTTAGATCTTTGATAATTTTGGTTATTTTGATTAGTGTTAGAAGATCTATTGTTATTGTGACTTTGAGAGACATATGAATGTTCATGAGTTTTAAGTATGCCAAATTGAATCAATTTTGCTTCCTCTTAACACAGCATATTTTGAAAGATAACATAAGTTAATTGAGATGCTAAAGAAGGAATAGCTAACTGAGAGTAAATCTTTGTAATAAACTGCTGGAACTGTCTAGGCAAACATTTACAAATAATTATGTGGATTATCCTTAAATCAGAGAGAGTAACTTGTAAACTAGTTAGTAAAGCTTTAATTGAATCAAACTTGAGCAAGAAATCATCAACATAGTTGAATTCGGTGTACCTGAGGTCTTCAAGTTGGTCTTGAAGTTGGATTTTTTGAGTTTCGTCTCTACTATCATAAGTATTTTTTAGGATGTCCCAAGCTTGATGGGCTTCTGTACAAGTAGAAATTATGACATACAATTCAGGACTTAAGGAGATCCTGATTAAACCAAGTGCTTCCTCATTTTGAGCCTGCCAAGCAGTTTGGTCAGCTTGAGGAGCAGAGGTTGCTGGTTTTGAACTGGCATCAGTTGCAATATCTAAAATATGTCTGAATCTAAAGATGAAGGTCATGTGCATTTTCCATGCATGATAATTTGTATTAGTTAACTTTATTTTTGTCATCAGGGTGGTCATGGTTAAATACGAAGATTTAAAGTAAAGAATACTTAAACTAGAGATAAAAAATGAAAAAATAACCTTAACAGAACTTAGAAAATAAACTCAAATCAAACTATATAAACTTGCATGCAATAGCAGAAAGCTATAAAAGCTTACACCAAGGAGGCATGCAAGGAAAAAACAACAACCAAAGGTAAAACTGAAACTAAGAACACAAAGAGATAACAAGTCTTTGTTAAGCTATTATTGATTAACAGATAATGACAAGAATCTCTTGCATGCAAAGAGAAAGCTATTTACTTAAGCATGCAAAGAGGAATAAAAGAAAAAAGATAAATAAACCTGATAACAATGAAAAGCAATACACCTCTGCAAAGAAACATTAGGAAACTATTAATTGGGTAAATAAAAAGCTTGATTACACCACAGATAGGGTAAACCTACAAGAGAGACTAAATGGAATGCACACAATAAACACTAAATTTAGTATTTAGAAAAAATAACAAAATGGTATATTATATATGTATAATATACACGATTCTTGAAATAGATTGAGCATGCAAATAACACAAAGTAAATAACAAAGATGCAAAATTTCTCAAACACTGTTGCTAAAAGCAATCAAGTGTGAGCAGCCATTGCCATCCTCAAACTAAATTAACCAATAAAATGAAAAAAAAAGAATACAGTAAATTATTCTTTAAAGTTTAACTATGCCTCATAATCAATTTGAAACCCTTTGAAAAGCTTTGCGAAAAAGCAAGACTTATTGAGTCTTTTGTAGAAAGGCCTATTATTTCCTTCGAAAGAAAACTTTGGATTAAAATAGCATGCATGAAAGAGGAAATAGAAATAGGACCAAACCATACAAACATGTAAATCAAATGTCATAAGACACTACTACAATCTGAAATGCAAAAATAGATAGCACTCTAATATTTCCCTATATACCACAACTTCTATATTAATAAGAACATAGCATTGGCGACTTAACCTTAACAAAGGATGGTAAAAAATGGTTCTCAAAGGCAAGAACACCAATGTTAGGACCTCAAGTTTAACTGCAGACCAAAACTGATCCGCTTTACAAGAGACCGAGCACTTAGATACAACACCAAATCCCTAAATGCTCAGTATCAACGACTAGCCACGCTAGAACAATACACGATCCCAAATTTGAACTAAGCTTAGATTAGCAAAACAAAAAGATGCTATTTTGTAGATCAAACCCTTACCACTACACTGAGAACAAGGAATCATCGAGAAACAACAAACAACAATGCTTAGAAAGAAATGTTAAGATAAACCCCTATAAAGAAATGTTAGGATAAACCGTAATGACATATAATTATCTAACCTTCACAGAGCAGAATAGAATGCATGCAACCAAATGTGGAAATAGTGCATGCAAAGAGAAATGAACATAGGTTTAACTTCACATACCAACACAAGAAAAAATGGTTATAAGACTAAATGAAACACATGCACTAAAACACAAAGAGATAAGTCTAAATGAACAGTAAAGAAATGTTGAAGCACATTGAGATTTTACCTAACTTGTGGTTGTTGAAGCTTTCAGGAAGCTTTGCTATAAGAAATAAACACATGCAATAGAATAAATTCATCAAATAACTGAATGCTTATTAGAAATAAATGCATGCAAAAGAATAAAATCATCAACCAAAAGTAAATTTAGTAACGGCTTGGTGCCCTCCGAGACTGCGTGCTTTGCAAGCTCATCGGGAAGAGCCAACTTAATGACCATTTGCACCTCTCATTAGGAAGGAGAGAAAATAGGAAGATTTAATTTGAACTTAAAAAAATATACAGAACCACAAAGAAAGCCTTTAGATCCAAGTCACAAGAAATATATGAAATGGGTTAGCGAGGATAAGACACAAGGCTAAACTCATAGATCTAACCACGCGGTTACGTATACAGCAAGGTGTTCTATGCATTAATGCAAAAAAAAAACATGCAGAACAAATGACTTGCGGAAGACAAAGTCACAAATCTAAACAAACAGATTTGCCTGTAAGCGCGATGGAGAAGAAAATGGGTGATCTCGTGGACCAAAACAACCACGATGAGGATCAGGAAGACTCATAGCACGAAAATAGTTGTAGTGTTACAAAGTGGTATACTGGTGTGCTACCCTTTATCATCAAGTCGAAAATGACAAAAAGAACTTGATAGAAGAAAAAGGCGAGCAATATACCAACAAGCTGCAAATATAGATCTAGGGTTTTGAAAAGAAGGAAACACAAACGGATCTGAGAAGAGAGTGAGTGGAGATGAGTTGGTTAGGATAACTCAAAGGAGAAGGGTGGTGCTACTGATGTTGAGGTTGACACATGCAAAAGAAATGATATTGAGCTAGCAGGTATGGATTTTACATCTAGGAAAACATACACTGGAGAGAGGCGAGAAACAACAACAATTAGATCAAGACAAGGTAAAAATGCAGAGATAACTTAGTTAAGATAATATCAACTATTAATGATATTTGAAAAAAAATGCATACAAGGCTAAATTAGAAACAATGATTAACAACTAAATAAGGCCAATCAAAAATTAGAAAACAATGATACCAACCGACATATATGAGATTATAAAGAAACTTTTAGAAACTAAAATAGTAAAGAAATGATTAAAAAATTTAGAGACTAAATTAGAAAAAAAATAACACAATAATGAGAACTAAAAAGACTAATTTAGTATTCTATGATATTTTCACCAACTAAATTAGTAAAGAAAGAACTGAAATTAAAAAGATTAATATAAATGAACTAAAATAAACTAATTGTAATAACTAAAATGAGATTCAAATCTCTCTAGACAACGTCTCTGAATTTGGAGTGCACCAAGATATGGTAGCTCCTTTACCTACACACTCAAAACATGATTAAACCAACACGCTCTGATACCATGTTAAAATAATAACCAAAGTATAAGAGACAAGAAATTGTTTAATGTATTGAGCAAGGAATAAGAAGATTTACCATGAATAATCACAAAACTAGGAGCATTCACCAAAGAGAAAAGAAACAAAGGAGACAATATTTTGAAGGGGGAAAAGCATAAAAAAAACCCGTGCTTAGCTCATACAATAGTGTTCAAGAAGAAGAAGTATCTCATGTGTGAGAGAAGGAGAGCCATCTCTTTAATAGAGATGTGAGGAAGGAGTTACATTGTAACTCCCATTTCTATGTATGCCACATATCAATAGTGTGTGAGACAAGTGTAGGATTCCTCATAAGGAGGAATATCTATTTTACTTAATAAAGGAATTACAAATATGACATGTCCTCCCACTTGGACTAGAGGATGAATACAATAGGATACCTTGGTTTATCCTTTAAATACATATTTTACCAAGGAAAGATTAAATTCTAACACTTTTACTATTACACCAAATGTCTTTGACTCAATTATTCAAGAAGACTTTTAGATAATCACTTGTCATGTATCCCTACAACAACTTGTAATTTTTATCCACTACCAAAATTCATTAGGTGGTCCTTAAAGTTTTTTATTTTTTTTTAAAGGGAAAGGCACCAATTATCGCTTGGGGTCTAAGAATCACTTCCTTATTATCATAGTGACCCCTCAATAACTATCCACTTAATTAATCTAACATGTACCAATAATTGATCATTTATGTACAAGTTGTACACACTAGAATGTGCACTTCTCTAAGTCTTTACTTCCAAGGGAATCCATGAATGGGAAACCTTGACAAGTGACCTAGAGCTCCCTAGGCATGGAGTGCAATGATATTAAGAGTGCTCTCAGCTAGATCTATTTAAGCCTATGACCTTGCTAGTAAACCATGCAATGGGAGATTCAATGGAGACAAGGGCGAGAATGCCAATATCCTCAAGAATCAAGATGAGAGTGAAATGCAAGTATGCTAGAAATGAGAATGCAAGCTAAGCTATGAAAAGAAAGATGCAAGTGTTACAATCCAAGCTAATTAATCTATGTGAGCTAATCTAGAGCATAGAAATGAAGCTAATCTAGGAAAGCATAAACATGAAACTATGATGCAAGAAATGAAAGATGGATGCAAGAATGTCTTAAAAAAAGCTCCAAAGTCTCCAAGAAATTCTACAACATAAGGTTAGTATTCAAAAGATGGATCTAAGAATGAGAAGAGAGCTCTCCTTTTATAAGAAATGAGAAAGAATGGACCATGGAGATTAAGAGGCAAAATATTTAATCAATGGTGGAGGATCAAAGAGGAGCAATCCATGTGCACAAGTATCCTCCAATGAGAAAATAAGAGTTGACTTTTGTGTCCATATGAGACAAAAAGTGTTTTTTCCCTTTTTACAAAATAGGAATAATGCTTTATTTCTGCAACTTAGGATAAGAGGAAAAGTGGGGGGCTTTTTATTTATTAAAAGGGGAGGAAATTTCTTTTAAATAAATAAAGACTTAGGATAAGATGGTTAGCCCATAGAATAAAATTAAATAAATGATAGAACTAGGATTTGATCAAGAATAAGCAATTGATGATTTTAGCAAATAATGCTAGAAAGGGGCTAATAGTCTAGATGACCATTTTTAGATGATTACACAAGTAACCGATCATTTTTTAGATTTTTTAATTCATGATTGGACCATTTGTGCACCACCACTAGGACATTTCTGCACTACTACTGGGACATTTATCCATGAGCACTGGTGATTTTGAGTGGATGATAAATGGACCATCTTCACGCAGGTATCAGACTACACTGTGAAATAGCCACTTTTTGACCCTTTCACACATAACAACTCTTACAACATACATTGTTACTACCCAACAGTTGAAACCTTTGTTTTAAGCAGTTAAGTCACATAAAGAGACAACAATTTTTTTTGTTGAAATCCGATATACCTTTTAGGATATATAACTACGCAAAGTTGGCTATAGTGACTGCATGTGTCTTCCCCCTTGTATAGTCCTAAAATGTTAGGACCTATTACTGGATACTTTACTAGGACCTATTAGACCCTATTTTTGTGATTTCAAGGTTTGAATGCCCATTATGCTTGATCCTATCTATTTATCTAAATCTTAACCTTAATTTTATGTATAATCATAATTATATAAATATAACTCTAACATCAATATTAACCTCAAGTGAACCCTAACGCTAATGTAACCTTAATTTTAACCATAATTGAACCCTAAACCCGTGCCTATCTCTTATCGTGCTTGGACCTTAATTGAACACTAATCCTAATTCTAACACCATCTCTTATATAACTCTAACCCTAATTGTGATTACAGTTGTGATAATTTATTAGGAGAGTAACAAAAGAAATCTCTTTATATTCCCATTACTCTTCTTCTCGACCATATCAACATGTTAGAGGATCAACTAAGATCTAACTAATAATCTCAACAAATTCAAGAATTGTATCCGACCCATAAGAGAAATTTGACATAGCCACCTTCTATTGTCATGTCAACAAGAAAATCAATATCAACTTACATCACATGATCACTTTTGCACCTACACCTTCACTACACTTTCTCTTACCTAACCCTCAACCATACATGTTCTATTCATCCATCCACACAAAAACATTTGTGTGCTAATTTTTTTGGATGGGCACTTGTATAATATCAAGGACAAAAGGAAGCACATAATTGTTCTAATTGCTCAAAATTTTAGATTTTGAAAACTAAAGATTTTTTTATCATATTAATTTCTTCTATTTTTACATTTATGTGCACATACATTTAATTTTGCATGTACATGATAAAATGTAGAGAGAAAAAGTGCATTCATCACTTTTCACCTCTATGTTTATGTCATTTTGTGAAATTCTTTGATGCATGATTCTAGCTCACTTTTTCCATTTTTGGGATACTTACTAAGCAAAAACATAAATCCAACACTTTGTTATGCCATATAATTCTACTCAAAACTCTCTAGATCCATTTCCCATAAAATTTATTATATTAGAGTAGATTGCATATGCAATTTTATCCTCTTGACTTGATCAATGGTGCAAACTTTCCGTCTATTCCAAAAATTAAAAATACCCACATTTAAATTTTGGCAATATCAAACATGAAACATGCTCCCCTACATGTGCCCCCAAAGGTCAAATTATTCCTAGAGTTGTGTAATCATAGATATTGTCCCAATTATTTTTATCATCATGTTAATTATAAATTAATAGTAATTTGTATTAACATGTTCAACCATATAGTATGTTAGTCTTAGTTGCATCAATTACAATTGCATGAATACATATAACTTCAATATTATTATATTTTTAATCTTTATTGTCGTTAAATCAATTTAAGGATCAAACTACTAGAAAGATAGTTGAATACTCTTTCCACTATCATATAAAATCACCACAAAATATTCTTGATATAAATATAACTCAAACAACCATTCTCTAGAAGTTCTTAAGATAAAATTCTAATGAAAAGAAATTGCACCATTTGGACCAAATCACAATGCAGTCAAATCATAGCCCCCTCAAATCATCATGTCTTAGTTGACACAAGATTCTTATTGTTTATCCAATACCATATTTTTATTTCTATCCCTTTTACATCACATCAACAAACCACAAGTCACATCACACATCTTTAATCTCAATTCATTTCAATTTATTCTTTGAATCTTTATATATATATTTATTGTTCTGAAAGTTAGTTTATTTAAAGGTTGAATTGTATTTATTTATTTTTTGAGCATTACTTATAGGGAATGCATTTATCCTCACATTATTATAAGAAAATAAAAAATATACAAGAATTTCTCTGTAAGGTAACATATATAAAATTGATCATAGTCTACTTTAGGACCAACCCACATCATCTTTGGTGTGAAACAAGTAAACGAAAGATGCCAAAAGAAGAATGGAAAGAGAGGATATCTATCTTTAGTCCAAGTGAAACAAATGGAATAAATGAATTAAAAAAATTATTTCAGAACATAAAATTTGTGATGACATTTGACCAAATGCATAAAAATTTTAACTACAATTTCTCTACAAATGTGATTATTGTAAAATAATCAGAAAACATATAAATTTATCAATAAAATGAAATTTAAAAATCGACTTGAAATAACTAAAATAACTAGGTCAATTGCCCTATCCTTCTTTTGGCTACTGTTGTTTTGCTGGTAGTTCTACTGGCAATTTGTGCTGGGGGGGCTTTGTAAAGCTTATCTTCTTCCCCCAACTGTCTCATTTTGGTCTATGCTTATTTTTCCTATCTTTCTCTACTTTTGCATAGGGTTACGGTTCCCTTAAAAAATTGAATGTATATGGTTTCGAGGCCCATTCAAAACCTATTTTTACCTTAATAAAAAAATAGGTCATTTGCCCCTTATATTTAACCTTGTGATCATTAAAAAACTTGTATTCTAAATTTTGCCTTTTCTTATAAAGAAAACACAATGCTATAATTGGTGCCACCATGTGCCCATATTAAATTTTAAGGACGATAAAAGTAATATTATCATATTGGTATTGTATACAAAGAAAAAATGCTTTCACTTGTCCAAATTATTGGGAATTAGTGTTCACATTGGTATTTATGTAAGCTATAATATTGTTGACAAATAACTTAATATTATTATTATTAGAAAATAATATTGTTAGTGTGGTTTTTTAGAATAGTATAGGATAATATTTATTATTAGTTGTACAAAAGATTATAGATATGTGAGCTATTAGAACAACTCATAATATTAAGAAATGATTCTTATAATACAATAGATTACATTCTTATATAAGTTTATAATGCATTAAACAAAAAGTGATATTAAAAAGTATAAATTATATTATTATGTGCACTCTAAAATCCAATATGGTATAGCTAGAAAGAACTTGACATTCTCACAAGAGGGGATCAAATATGAGCATAGCATATTTATTTTAGTAGAAACATTAGAGTAGCATAGTTGTATAGAGATTTATGTTTTCATTAGAAGATTGTAGAAATTATTCTAGTGAGATTTTTGAGTGGGAATGAGAGTTGAAAAAATTAAAAGATTAATTATCTATGCTAGATTGCATAAATATGTTGGGTGCCAATGCATGGCTTTTAGGTTGTTGGAACTCATTACTAACAACTTGAGGATCGACTAAGATCTAACTAATAATCTCAACAACTTCAAGAATTGTGTCCCACCCATGAGGGAAATTTCACATAGCCACCTTCTATTGTCATGTCCACATGAAAATCAATATCAAATTAGATCACATGATCAGTTTTCCACCTAGACGTTCACTACACTTTATCTTACCTAACCCTGCACCTCAAATGTCCTAGTCATTCATCCATACAAAAACATTTGTGTGCTAAATGTTCTGGATGGACATACATGGCATATCGAGGATAAAAGGAAGCACATAGTTGTTCTAATTTCTCACATTTTTCAATTTTAAAAGTAAAGCAATTTTTTATCATATTTACTTCTTAAATCTATTTTTACATTTATGTGTGCAAACATTTAATTTTACATGCACATGATAAATTGTATAGAGAAAAGGTGCATACATCACTTTTTACTTGTAAGTTTATGTCATTTTGTGAAATATTTTGATGCATGATTCTAGCACACTTTTTCTATTTTTGGGACACTTCTTAAACAAACATAAATCCAACACTTAATTATGCCATATAATTATACTAAAAAATCCCTAGATCCATTTCCCATAAAATTCCTTATCTTGGAGTAGATTGCATATGCAATTTTATCCTCTTGACTTGATCACTGGTGCAATTTTGTCCTCTATTCCAAAAATTCAAAAAACCCACATTTAAATTTTGGCAATATCAAACATGAAAAATGCTTCCCTACATGTGCCCCCAAAGGTCAAATTGTTTCTAGAGTTGTATATTCATAGATATTGTCCCAATTATTTTTATCATCATGTTAAGTATACATTAATAACAATTCACATTAACATGTTCAACCACACACCATCTTAGCCTTGGTTGCATCAATTACAATTGCATGAATACATATAACTTCAACATTCTTTTTTAAAAATCTCTATTGTCATCGAATCAATTTAAGGTTCGAATTGCTAGCAAGAAAGTTGAATACTCTTCCAACTATCATATAAAATTACCACAAAATATTCTTGATATAAATATAACTCAAACAACCATTCTCTAGAAGTTCTTAAGATGAAATTTTATCGAGGAAAAACTTGCACCATTTGGACCAAATCATAATGCAATCAAATCATAGCCCCCTCAAATCATCATGTCTTCGTTGACACAAGAATCAAGTATTGTTTATCCAATACCATATTTTTATTTCTGTCCCTTTTACATCACATTAACAAACCAGGGCAAGTCCACATCACACACGTTTAATCTCAATTCATTCAATTTATTCTTTGAATCTTTATATATATTTATTTGTCTCAAGTTAGTTTATTTAAAGATTGAATTGTATTTATTATTTTTTTGAGCATTACTTATAGGGCATATTTTTATTCTCACATTATTATAAGCAAATAATTAATATACAAGAATTTCTTTGTAAGGTAATGTATATAAAATTGATCATAGTCTAATTGAGGACCAACCCACATCATCTTTGGTGTGAAACAAGTAAATGAAAGATGCCAAAAGAAGAACATAAAGAGAGAATATGTATCTTTGGCCCAAGTGAAATAAATGAAACAAATGAATAAAAAAACTTTATTTTAGAACATAAAATTTCCAGTGACATTTGACCAATGCATAAATTTTTAACCATAATTTCTCTACAAATGTGATTATTATAAAAAATCAGAAAACATATAAGTTTATCAATAAAATGAAATTTAAAAACCGATAAAATAACTAAAATAACTAGGTCAATTGCCCCTTGAATTATATTTAGTCTTGTGATCATTAAAAACCATGTATTCTAAATTGTGCCTTTTCTTAGAAAGCAAAAGAAGTGCTATAATTGGTGCTACCATATGCCCATAATAAATTTGAAGAACCAAAAAAATAATATTAGCATATTGGGTGTTTAGGTCACTTATAATGTTGTTGACAAATAACTTAATATTATTATTAGAAAATAATATTGTTAGTGTGGTTTGTTAGAATAGTGTAGAATACTATATATTATTAGTTGTACAAAAGATTATAGATATGTGAGTTATTTTAAAACAAATCATAATATTACTTGAAATGATTCTTATAATACAAGAGATTAAATTCTTATATAAGTTTATAATGCATTAAAAAAAGTGAGATTAAAAAGTATAAATTATATTATTATGTGCACTCTAAAATCCAATATGGTATAGCTAGGAAAACCTTGACATTTGCACAAGAGGGGCTCGAATATGAGCATAGCATATTTCTTTTAGTAGAAAGATTAGAGTAGCATAGGTATATAGAGATTTATGTTTTCATTAGAAGATTGTAGAGACTATTCTGACGAGAGTTTTGAGTGGCAATGAGAGTTGAATAAATTGAAAGATTAATAATCTATACTACATTGCATAAATTTTTTGGGTGCCACTGTGGCTCTCAGGTTATTGGAACTCATTACTAACAGCTTCAAAATGTTAGCATTCTCTTTATTATATGTGTGAGGACGTGGAACATAATGGGAACAAGTATATCTTACTTAGTGTTCATTGGGCAACATTATCGATGCCAATACAAAATATGACTCTCCTTCAGAAGGCTTTGAGGTATTGGCATGATAAGGAGGTATTTGCTTATGAGTGCGATCCTTCAGAGTTGAGAGATGATTGTGAATCAGGTTGCAATGGTGCACTTATGACGACTACATATGAATATACAATGAAATATGGAATATTGGAAAGTGAGGAAGACTATCCATAGACTAGAAGAGATGGTACTTGACCATATGTTCTTTCCTCACAATTGACCATATGAAAAGCCTCAAAAGAAATTTTTTCTAAGTAACAAGCTGAACAGATGATGGAGGCACATAATATTGGAGGAGATTCAATGACCTCTCATTAGTTCTTGTGATGAGGCCATGAAATTGCATTGGAGACAAAAAAATATTTGTGCAACAATTTGACTAAAGTCAAGATCAATTTTCTGGTGGTAGTGGAAATCATCTTATATCATTTGTGATCAGAGTGGCAATGCTATATAATAATGGTTGCCTATGTGACAATGAGGACTTGGTTCACAAAAAATTATGTTGTGGTTGGATGTATTTGTCCCCAATCAAAGTTGTTGGTTTTTTTAATAGAGTTATTTTTTCCCATCCACAAGATGATGTAAGTGATTGGATGTGTTTGTACCTAGTCACAGGTTTTGAGTAATTATGATTGGACGTGTATTTCCAAAATCATAGTTGATGTGCTTGAAGATGTGTATGTCCATGTTCATAACCTTGATGTTGGATGGATGTGTCTGTCCCTATCCAAACTTGATGCAAGAGCTTAGATATATATGTTGTTCCCTATCCGTGGTTCCATGGATGGATGAGTTTGTACCTATCCTTGGATGAAAGTGCATTAAGCGTAGTGTGAGTAGTTCTATTATTGCTTGACATGAGTATATATGTATGTCCCTACTCTTACCTTATATTTTTGGTGAGCTACTAAATGTGGTCATCAAGTACTATGATGTACTTTAACCCCATATTCACACTAGGGGGGGTTGGGATTTAGTGTTCAGATAGGTGTTTAGGTTAGCTACAAAGTTATTGACAAACAACTTAATACTATTGTTAGAATATAATACTGTAAGTGTGATTTTTTAGAATATCATACGATAATATATTTTTTTAGTTGTACAAGAGATTATAAATAAGCGATTTGTTAGAACAGTTCTCATACTATTAGGGAGTAGTTATTATAATGTATGAGAATAAAATCCTATATAAATTTGTAACATATTAAATGAAAAGTGATTAAAAAACATAAATTATATTACTATGTGCACTCTAAAATCCAATATAGATGGATTTTTTATTTAAGAATCTAAAGTGACAATTTATAAGGACTAATACTTAAGATTTTATAGAAAAGTCTCACTACACCACTTTATTGTTGAAACAAAGATTTATTACCAATTTTTCACAAACATACTAGTTGTTGAAACTTCTGGTGCATCAAACAAATGAGCTTAAATTTGCACTTTGGAAATAGAGAAAAAGACACTACTTGAGTCTAAATAAATGTTCTTGCCAAATATAGTTAGTCAAGTTACTAGATCCATTTATCAAGGTAGTTGTTATGTTGTTTCATCCCACAGATGAGTGATCTGGCTATCCGTCAATTCCAAATAACTTGCAAGTTCATTCTTTGAGGTAGTTCTTTTGCCAAATAATCTCTTAAGTTTCTAGCCATCAATCTATCTTGGATTTTTAGCTTGATTAACACCATATTTATCTTTGGATAATTTTGTATGTTGTTTCTTACTTGTTTATGCACATAATCATAATTTTTCTTACATCTATATAGGCACTTGTACCTACTTGCCACATTGGTATTATGGTGCTCCATATCATGATGATGTATGACATAAAGTTACTTGTGACATGTTTTTCACATGCATATGACAAGTTTCACCTTGGCTCAATATACCTCATTATATAACATCTAGTACTATATCAAATAAAGAGTGCGCAAACCATTACAACATAACAACACATTTTCATTTATCCCTCTTCTTCCTTCTAATATATCTTAATCCTTGCATCATCTCTCCCTTACCTCCTATTCATAATCTAGCATCCTCTTATATATATCCTCTCATCCATTTCAAAACTACACTTGTGTTCTCTTGAACTCACTTGTCCTCTTGAAGGAGGAACTTCATCCTTATCCTTAGTTTCATAATCTTTACTCCTTTGAGTGAGGACCTTTTTCCCAATCTAACTATTCTTCTTCCAAGAGCTATATTATAATCTTCGTTGAAATGATGCTAGTTTTTAACACCTTTTGAAAGAGAGACAAATTGGAGACACCAAAAATTGAGCATTGTTACTCTATAATTGGTTGGGTACAAAGTTAATTATTCAATTAACCAATCCAAAAATAAAACAAATACATCTATTTATTATATTTTATATTTCATCTACACTTTATTAAGTGGGTTAATCCACTTACAATCTCTTCAATCCTCCACTTGCACATCCAAAATCTAGTCAAATCCTCCTCAAATCATACACACTCCCACATGTGTACAAAGACATCGGCCTTTGTACTTCTGACATGGTCTTGATACTCCCATCCACCTATGGCTAAACAAACAACTAAAATGTAACTTATATAAAGAAAATTGTGGAAAAAAAATAAGTGTCCCCTTCATAAGATATGCATTTTAGTTTGTTGTTTAGGTGTTTCCCATCTGTCTCTCCACTTCAAATTATCCCAATGTACTTATTTCATCTTATCCCTCAACTTCCTCCAAGGAAAACATTCTCCTTTGTTTTCCCCTTAATTCTTAAATGTGATGAATCCAATGGGTTGAATAGACAATCCAGACTTTTTCTGCGTGACATAAGCCCGTAGCTAAGCAAATTGCAACTGAAATGAGCTTATTCATTTCAACTTTATTCTCATATGCACATTAATCAAAGTGTTTCTTTCCACATGTAGACAACCAATTTGTAGTGGCCTCTGGATTTGCCATGAGAAACTGTTGAAAGAAAAGTCGCGCCAAAATTAAAATATGCACGTGGAATGGTTTGACGCCATCTAGAAGAGCTTATCGTTGGCATTGCCGACTATTTAGGGTTAGATTGAAAATGTTTGGCTCGCCAACAAGAACGCACTCAGCAAGGGCTATTCTATTCCATCAGCTACTTAGCTTTGAGGGCCCCGCAAGAGATGTTTCCAACGGAAATCTCAAAGCATCCTTTCCATTCACCTTTCCAAGCAGAAAGGGAGATGGCGGCTTTTATTTTAATATTTTTAGCGAAAACAATTCAGATTTAACTATAATGGTCTGCTCCAGACTCTACTTCGGACTTAGCCGATGTATGGAGTTGAAAAGATGATAGAGATCTGCCGTTTCTAGTGGCTAATGCGGCCTAGGAGCTAGTTTGTTTTGATTTTGCTTCTGAGTTTAGTCCACGTGCTTGTTTGTTTTATCCCTTATTGAGGCACTACCTGAGTGATTCATGAGAAGTGAATCTTTCTTTTGCTTGGAATCAAAGTGATTCTTTCCACATGTAGACAACCAATTTGTAGTGGCCTCTGGATTTGCCATGAGAAACTGTTGAAAGAAAAGTCGCGCCAAAATTAAAATATGCACGTGGAATGGTTTGACGCCATCTAGAAGAGCTTATCATTGGCATTGCCGACTATTTAGGGTTAGATTGAAAATGTTTGGCTCGCCAACAAGAACGCACTCAGCAAGGGCTATTCTATTCCATCAGCTACTTAGCTTTGAGGGCCCCGCAAGAGATGTTTCCAACGGAAATCTCAAAGCATCCTTTCCATTCACCTTTCCAAGCAGAAAGGGAGATGGCGGCTTTTATTTTAATATTTTTAGCGAAAACAATTCAGATTTAACTATAATGGTCTGCTGCAGACTCTACTTCGGACTTTGCCAATGTATGGAGTTAAAAAGATGATAGAGATCTGCCGTTTCTAGTGGCTAATGCGGCCTAGCAGCTAGTTTGTTTTGATTTTGCTTCTGAGCTTAGTCCACGTGCTTGTTTGTTTTATTCTTTATTGAGGCACTATTTGAGTGACTCATGAGGAGTGAATCTTTCTTTTCCTTGGTTGTCATGTATTCTGATGATGGATCATGTAGTGTGATCTGAAATGTTGATGATACAAAATTATTACACAATGAACTCAGGAAAAAAGTAAAGCATTTACATGAATTGTGGAAATATGATAGCTTTGATTTATATCCTCCTACTTTTTTTTGTTATTTTTTGTGAATAGTGTACTATTAAATTTTTAATGGAAATGCTTTGTCTAAATTTTTTTTACTATAGGTAGTCGGTTGCCTCGAAAAACTAAAGCTTTCAGCCAATCAAACTTGTCGAGTAGTTTATGGTTTCCAAACATAATTTTTATACTTGAAGGTACTCTTGAAGTGGTAGATTATAAATATATTGGAATTGACTTTAACAAAAAATATAAGTTGAAAAAGTTGTAGAAAGAACTAAATTTTGGGAGGTTGAAAAGAGTTTTATGTTTTTGAAAATAGATGTAGAGAGGTAAAGCTATGGGATTGGAAAACTACCCAAACTCTTTTAGTGCTTATGGTTGTACTTTATGGATGTGAATTATGGACCAGCAGTACCTCTATCTATAGTAGAAGGAAATTGAAAAACTTAAAAAATACTAGATTACAAACAAGTTCAAACTTAAAAGTTTAGTCCCTTATGGTATCATGTTGAGTGAATTTGGGGCAGATCCTATTGAAACAATTTCCATGGCAAGAATCATAAGGTATTTAAAAAGAATTGAGAAAATTGAAGAGGGAAAATGTACCAAGGTTGCCTTCAATGATGGTTTGGGCAAAAGAAAGAAGACTTGGATGTGTCAAAACAACAAATGGTTTACTAAATGAGGTATTTACTTTAACATGCACCCCACGAATAGTAAAGAGACAAAATGATTTTGTTATGGTAAGTTCCACAAGCATTCTTGGGATATAGGGCCAAGGAGAAAGAAAAAGTATTATATTGAAAAGTTTAATCCCACTCATAATCATCATCAAAAAGCATACATAGGAGACAATATCTCTTGGAGAGCCTATTGCTCACTTAAGAACTAACTCTCATAAACTTTGTTGTGAAACTAGGTGTTGGAAAAGACCAAAATAAGTGTGTGAAGAAAGAGTGTATTTATGCACTTTCAGAAAAGTGAAAACAAAAAAAATATTTCATTTTATAGTGTGATGACTTCGAGGACAATATGGAGAATTTTGTAAATATCTTGACAACTAATTACTCTTGAGTTGATTTGTTTAGTAAGGGGATAGTTGAATAGTTGAGGGCACTCATCATCAAGTTGCATAAGAAAAGATTTGAACTGTAGAAAATAAATTTGTGAGGCGGTCTATCCCATAGGCTATTTTTAGCTTTATGGAGATTAAAATAAATTTTTTCTTTCTTGACTTCCCCTCAAAATTAAAATTTAGGTTTTGAGAAATAAATGTGTATTCTTGGAGCTTATACTTATTAATGAGTTTCATAACTCATTAATCTAAATTTGCAAATCTTGTGAGAGGAAGTTACTGACTAATGGCATCATGTACTTTAACTATTAATGGTGTTGAGACTAAGTTGTGTGTTGACTTGTTTCCACCACAAAAATTAGGAAATCAACCTTCTCCCAATCTAACATATATGTTTCTTAATGTACATAGAAATCATGCTTCTCATGATGAGGAAACTCCTTCAATACAAGTGTTTAATAAATAATTAAAGAATCTTAACAAGGAATTGAAATGTCTTCAACAATTTGTGAGTACATAATACTTGGTTGGAGAGTCAATCCCCTCGATTGAGATCCTAAGGAGATTGATACATGGTGATATGCACTATATTGATGTTCTACATAGCAGAGCTCACATAGTGGCTGATATAATACCTAAAATAATACCATCTTTTCCAACATATAAATTCGACCTATTAAATCTACTGCTACATGAAATAGTAATGTCATTCATGTTAGTAATTTACCTAATCCTATCAATCAATATACCTATGTGCCACCATCATCTGATATGCCCTTTATTTCTTAAAACATCCATCAACTATCTCCAACTCTCACATTTTATAATGTTTCACATACGAGTACCATAATGTTCTATCAAAGCCACCATCAAAACCTATTTTTTCACAAACTAATTCACTTATCGATGTTGTCATTGACCAATTACTACAAAATATATCATCATTACGACAAAAACTAGCCAACATCCCAAACTCAATTACAACCTAATATTTAATCATGAGGCACAAGTAGTCCAATTTCATTTTTCATTCTTAAGGCTCTCAATCCATAACTTATGGAGATCCTTGGTTTTGAGAAATACAATAAAAAAGGTGATCATAATACTCACATGTCCTATTCTCTTCCTGATATTGATATTCAAAGAGTTTTCATGATAATTTATGATTATATATTATAGATAAGATCATTTCCATAAAATTGCCATCTTTCACACACTTGTGCACAACGCTTTGTGATTATTAACTTTTAGAACTAGTCAATATGAAGGTTATTCCTTTATGAATCTAATTGATGAATTAGAAGTCCCCCAAAATTACCAAGGATTTAGGTTACAAAATGAGAACTTCATTAATATAAACACTCATTATTTTAATAATGTTAAAAAATGAGTTGCAACTATGACACCTCAATAACTCTAACTTCTTTATCCAACTAATATAGGAATTGGTTTGCTATTGGTTCTATTTCTTCATTAAGGAATCACATAAGGTTTTAGTAAATGTATGTATTCTTTAACTCAATAATTTTGCTACCTAACTAATCTAGGTATTGGTTTTCTATTGGTTCTATTTCTCCGCCATCATAATACATTCAAAATAAATCATTCTAAAAATATTTTAGTCTACATTTTAAGTAACTTATTGCCACATTTAAATGCATGAGACAACACTAGGAGTTATCGTGAAATATTTTTCAAAAAAGTGACTTTTCAATTAAATGCATGAGACAACACTAGGGGTCCAATTACCATAGAAATAATATTATTTCAGAAAAGTGGTGCTTCAATTACTCTTAATCTTTTAATGATATTTTAAAAAAATACCATTTTGTAGAGATCAGAGTCAATAATATCCTTATATAGATTTTATAATGTTTTAATTAGACATAGTCTATTGTAATTAAAAAATATTGCAAGTAGGTATTTTAACAATCAAGGAGATGTTGATTCGGAGAAAGAAAAAAATAGTAAATCATATTAAATAAATTTGGAAAACATATGGTGCACTAGAGGAGAGAGTCATATTCAAGAATATATATTTCTTTTTTTATTAGGATAGATTTGTTATGAAAAATATGGTGGGAGATGAAAATTGTCGATTTCAGGTGAGTTAGAATTTGAATTGTTATAAAAGAGAAAATATAGGTCACAAACCAATTTTTATTTTTTCATGCACTATCTATATATGTCATCTATAACATATTTTGAAATTAGGGTCCAAAAAATGTTTATTTACATATAATTGTTTGGTGGGAACTAGATCCCTAATTTTTAGTGACTGAAAAATAATCTTTAAAAATTAAAAAAATATATCAATTCTTATTCAAATTTTTTTAAAAAAATATTAATCATAAACTTCATCTATTTTAACACATTTAATTAGTTTACATCATCTTCAAATTCTAAACATAAATGATATTTTTATACTATTGAAGTTGAATAACTTTGATTTTGGTAGCCTTTTCTTTTATAAAAGGGTGACAACTTATTGTGCTTTTACCTATACCTTTTTAATGATGTATATTATAAAACCTTAAAGAAACCCCCTTATTTCAATTGGGCCAAAAATGAAGGAGTTTTTAGCCAACTCAATAATTGATCCTTAGTTTCCCAAGCTTAATCATAAATGTATGGTTTCTTCTCCAACTTTGACAACCTTGACATTTAGGAAGTCATTCAACTTTAGTGATTGAGGACTAATATTTTAAATCACTAAAAGGAGGAAAAAAAACATAATGAATAAAGGATAGAAAAGTATAAGACACATATATCATAAAACAAGCCTTTTCAAGCTTCAAACATTTTCAAAAATTTCAATGCTTATATTTAAGGAGGAATCAAATAGAAAATGATGTAAAGCCTCTTATCCAAGCAAAAAAGAAACACTAAGAGATAAGGTTTCTAGAAAATTCCTATCTACTTTGCCACCAATATTTTATATTCAAACAAAAAAATTAAAAACATCGTATAAAATTAAGCATTTAATATTTTTACGATATTGAATACATTTATATAAAAGAAAACTTTGTGCAAACTTTCAAACACTAAAAAAGATAAATTTAAGATATGCAAGATGCACATAATCTCATACTATATAGTTTTTTAAAAAAATGAACTTTAACTCACTTTTATAAGACCTCAAAAATATGGAGTAATTACAATGGGCATTTGATTTAATGGAAAAGTCCATGTTGTAGGCATCTAGGGGTAGAGTGTCAGTAGTCAAGCATGTTCTAATAGTAGTGCACTACATTTCACAATTTATAATCCTACTAGAAAATCATCTATGAGCCACTAGCCACCCATTTTTTGGAAAAAAGTTAGCAATTGGGTCAATTTGCAAGTTTATTAGTACCAAAAGTGCAACATGATTGGGGCATTTATGAAAAATTTACACTATTATTGGGACATTTGTGTAAAAATATTGGATTAATTGCAACTAAAATAGTGTTGTCTTAATTTATTCCAATGTGAATTTACTATTAAGGAGTCTATTATCCTCTTCTATCACAAGCTTAGGAATATTATCAGCAACTATTGTTGGGAGTTTAAATCAGAGTATTCCTAATTTTTTAGTGTGTTTAGGTAAAAGCTAACAAACTCTCTTGCCAATTGTTGAAGGTTTCTACCAGTACTCCCCTCTCATTTTTAATTTTCATAATTCTATTAGTGTACCTCCTTTGTTTTGTGCTATTGTGAAAAAATTTTGTGTTCATCGATCTCCATCTAAAATCCATGTTTCTCTTCATTTCTTCTTCCAAAAGGTTTCTTATTTTCTATAAGAGATCCTCATATTTCTGAAGTAGCTCCTTCTCTTTAAGGTATCTAGTGTTGTCTATTCCTGTATGGTGAAAATGTGACCACACTTCTATGAACCATTACATGCAAGGTTGCTCAACAATGAGGCCTCACAAAGTGGCTCATAGCTCTCTATGCATGGAGTTGCAAGGGACTTGATAGATTTGCTCTCAGCTAGAGCTATGAAACTAGTGACCTTGCTAGTCAACGACACAATGAGAGATTCCAAATCAAAGACAAGGGTAAGAGTGCGAATATCTCCAATGAAATCAAGATGTATGCAATGCAATGCAACCTATATGAGTATGCAAATTAATCTATGAAAATGAAGATGCAATTTAGCTATTGAAAGGAAATAACAGAGGATTACAATCTTCCTAATTAGACTATGTGAGATTATTCTATTGCATAAAAGGAAATCTATACTAAGAATGCCATGATATTCAAACAAATGAAATGAAATATGCAACTATGGAATGCAACAATGATCTTCAAAGCTTGGATGCAAGAGTGTCTTCAAAGAAAGCTCCAAATGACC
>BSBK01011432.1:0-82500 GCA_027943335.1 Chamaecyparis obtusa
GAAATTGAAACAAATAAAACTTTACCTCAAGTTACCCATGTAGTTGTCTCCATTGTCCTCCTAGCATTGATTCCTTGGATTTGATGAGCTCTCAGATTTCCAAATGATGCTCCTTTGCCCAAGATGCTCTCAAAGTGTGGAGATTTGGTGATTTCTATGCAAACCAGCCTAAATCTAGATTATGCAAATAATGGATGAAATGATATGAAAGTGCTTACAATGATGCTTGATTGCTTGGATGCTTAAAAATGACTAATGTTATTAGGCTCTCAAAGGAAGATGAAGATTCCTTTTATAGATTTTTTGGAAGACTTAAGCCTAGGTGGCAAGATCCTAGGGTGGAGATTGAAAAGGTGGAGGATCCTAGGGTTGAAATTGACTTGGTTGAAAGGGTTGAGAGAAAAGGGGATGTACTTGGAATGTGAGAGGAATAGGAAGAATGTTCCTCCTACATTGACAAAGAAGAGAGGAAGGTAGAAGGAAAAGTTACATGTCAAGTGTCTCACAAAGGACCATTGAGAAGAAGGGGGAAATACCTTTTCTCCATAAGGACTCTTAATACAAGTGTCTCATGAGTCATCTTTGACTCCTTGAGGTGGCTTTAGAAGCTCCTTAGGAATAGGGAATGTGTTTTGACCAAGTGTAGGAGAAGACATGTGGTCATGAGACCAAGTCTTATGAGGCCACATAGCCCTTAAAAAATAGGATATGTGTTTGTGAGGATAAATGACTTATTAAAAATTAATAAAAAATTAATTATTTTAGCCAAGGTGATGTGTCAGGTGACTAGGTCTATGAGATGGACTAGAGGACTTAGTCATATAGTGATTGTATAAATCGGTTAATTCATTAAATCACTTTAATAAGACTAATTAAGAAGACTTAGGATAAGAAGAATAGGATAAAATGAATATATTAAATAAATTGAATAATGTATTTAATAATAGAGGAAATAAATATTAATTAAATAATAAATATTTAATTAATTCATCAAGCCAATATTAATTAAATAATAAAATATTTAATTAATCTATCAAGCCATTTTTAAGTGTATACATTTTGCCCCTGCCCCAGACTATGCCCCAAACAGAAGTGATGCCAACATGCCCCCTTGAGAGATTGATCGACAAATTAATACTATTTTTAGAGTTTTTTTTTTGGTTTGATGGTCAACCTCACGAAAAGAATCAGAGAAATGAGTGGGAAAGATAGAGTGGAAGAAGAAGAATAGCAGGTAGGGTCTAGACACAAATCAAAATGGGTCCACAGGCTATATATAGGGGTCAAAGGGTCCTAAGGTGATCATTGTTACACATGGCATTAAGAGATTGGAGCTTGTGGAGAGAAGAGAGAAGAGCTGAGAAGATGTCATTCTCGCTGCCAGACCACCGTTTCGAGTTCATCTGCCGATTCCAGAGGCCACCCGACTTAATAGAGCTAGTAGGTGATTTGATCCTCCAATGATTTTGTGATTTTTGCATGTTTTGGAATTGATTTGTAGCATGTTTAGGCTAGATTCAACCTAGGTATAGGTAGGAAAAAAATTTGTTCTTGGGCGGAAGACAAATGCATAGTTGCGACGCATGTATGGGTAGTAACATGCCATGTTTGCACAATAAACTAGTAGTTTTGTGTATACGGCTAGGGCACCTACACATGCATTTTAGAAATTGTAGGGGCTGCACAATTATGAAATAATTGTGCAGATTCATAGTTATGCGCATTTGTCCTAATTGGTTGTGCATTTATTTAGGGTAGTTGGGCATATGTTAAATCTGTGCATATGATAGGGGGTGCTGCACATTTATTTTAGGTGATAGAATTTGGAAAATGACGAGGTCAATTAGGTCAAACTAGATATCGAAAAGCTGATGTGATATGTCAGCTTGGTTTTTAGATCAATTTTGGTCAAGGTAGGCAACATCGTAGCATGGTCGCTAGTTAACCTTCCTAAGTAGATAATTGATAGAATTATCCATTTGTACATGTGATAAACATGTGTTCAATTTATAACTTATAAGATAGATAGATAGATCAATCTGATCAATATCTAATAGTTTGTTTATTTTTGGTTGTTATAGGAGGGTATCACAGACCTTCTGATGTCGTGGGAGACATATCCTGTTACACAAAACCTGAGGCCGGATCTGTTAGAGACTGACAGATTGTTGATAGGTGCATCTGGTTTATACCATGTTATTTATATGCTTGAGATTGTTGATAGGTGCATCTGGTTTATACCATGTTATTTATACGCTCAAGATCAGGGTGAATCTAGGCATATTAACTGTACTAACAAAGAGATGACACTCAAAGATGAGTACCTTTCATCTCCCTATAGGGGAGATGACTATGACATTAGAGGATGTTTATCACATCCTCTGACTTCTGATTATAGGGGAGTTGGTGTAGTATGATAGACACGATGGATTAGCAGAGTGCAGAATAGTCTTTGGGGATGATGACATCGATGAGATAGAGATCAGTTGTAAGGAGATGGTTGATTTATATGAGCCTCTCCCAATTGTATTGGTTGGAGCGATTGGTGGGTTTGTCTATCTAGATCGACGATCCCAAGGATTTGCAGTTGGCTGGGGGAAAACCCTACAGAGGATTATGGATGATGGGACCTATTTTGCATGGGGTGTTTTCCTGTTAGCCCATTTATACCATTATTTACACCAGGTTGTATATCATAGAGGTGCGTCTCTGTCGGTAGGAGTGACATTGCTCCATGTATGGGCATGGGAGCATATTTTGATCACATGACCCACTGCATTAAGATTTAGAGGCGTAGGGTGATGCAAAGATCACAATGGTAGTAACCCCAAGGGCTTGTTTCCCACTTACTTCTACCAATTAGGTTCAAGGTTCTTCCAACCCTCACAATCTTTGAATAGGGATGGCTATCAGTGAGTTAATCTCTCCTAAGTCCACTTTAAGACTTCTTTCCACTTTAAAGAATCACTTCCCATCCATGAGATGACTGTGACATTAGAGGATGTTTATCGTATCCTCTGACTTCTAATTACAAGGGAGTTGGTGCAGTATGATAGACACAGTGGATTAGCAGAGTGCAGAGAAGTCTTTGGGGATGATGACATTGATGAGATAGAGATCAATTGTAAGGAGATGGTTGATTTATATGAGCCTCTCCCAATTGTATTGGTTGGAGCGATTGGTGGGTTTGTCTATCCAGATCGATGATCCCATGGATTTGTAGTTAGCCGGGGGTGGACCCTGCAGAGGATTATGGATGATGGGACCTATTTTGCATGGGGTGTTTGCCTGTTAGCCCATTTATACCATGATTTACACCAGGTTGTATATCATAGAGGTGCGTCTCTATCGGTAGGAGTGACATTGCTCCATGTATGGGAGTGGGAGCATATTTTGATCACATGACCCACTGCATTAAGATTCAGAGGCGCAGGATGATGCAGAGATCACAATGGTAGTAACCCCAAGGGCCTGTTTCCCACTTACTTCTACCAATTAGGTTCAAGGTTCTTCCAACCCTCACAATCTTTGAATAGAGATGGCTATCAGTGAGTTAATCTCTCCTAAGTCCACTTTAAGACTTCTTTCCACTTTAAAGAATCACTTCCAAACTTCAACCTTGTAAGGCTTTAGGGACTTCTTCCCAAATTGAGTCCAAACAATGGAAATCTTCACTAGTCAAGTTACCTAACCAATATAAACATTGGAACTCTTTACTTGATGACCAAATATGGAGATTCAACCAAAAAATTGGTTCCCCAACTTTGACAATGCTCTGATCACTACTTTACCTACAAACCCTTGTAGGTCTTCTACTATGCTTCGAGGTGCACAAATCTTGAATCCCAATGGATCTCAAGAAACTAAAACTAGTTTTAAGTACCCTTTTCAATGTTACCACAATCTCCAAAACACATTGCACTGATTGCACTCTGGCACTACCTAACCACCTTTAGGTACATAGGCCTAATTGGCCAGATTAGTCCTGGTTTACACTAAGGATGATTGAAAATGGGTACATAGGACAAGTTTAGGTTTCTCAAAATCTTATTCACACTATATTTAACCCAAAACAATTCTACAATCATTCATTCCATTGAGAACCTCCGACTACACACCTTTTCTTCAAGTTTCTTGACTGAACACAAAGAGATGTTTAGTCTAGGGCTTGGTGCCAAACCTCTTTGTCAACCAGTCCCAGTGGAATGCTTCTGGAATCATAAAAATGATACACCTAACTTGCATTCTCCAAGGATTTAGGGTTTTCTACTAGAAGGATTGCAAGTTAGGACCATGGATGTGAGATAGGCCTAGTAAAACCTTCAAACCCTGATTGTCTACACAAACCAGTAGATAACTTCGGGTGCACAACTTGATATTAGATAAAATCAATGGTTTTAATTACTAGATATAAGAA
The DNA here is from genome assembly GCA_027943335.1 of Chamaecyparis obtusa. Lineage (NCBI taxonomy): Eukaryota > Viridiplantae > Streptophyta > Pinopsida > Cupressales > Cupressaceae > Chamaecyparis > Chamaecyparis obtusa. The sequence goes on from BSBK01011432.1 coordinate 4,418, forward strand.
GGATTAAAATCATATACATTCCTTACATTCCTTACATTCAGGCCTCTGTACACATCTATACACAGTCAATTTTGACTGGAATTTGGTTGGTTTTATTCATGAAATTACACAAGAAACATGCCATTCCATTCTAACCTCCTTTAGAGGTCTTACAAAGGTAAAATAATGGTGTCCAACTAGTCTCCATACAGTTGTGCCCATTGGAACCAACTTTTCATTTTCTCGAGCAACTTTGAAAAGTTGCTCGAGCAATAATCATGCAACTTTTACAACTTTGATTACAACTTTACAAAAATGCACCAAAAGACTATCAAATGACTTCCAATGAGATCAACAAGGGTAATCTAGATCATAGACCCCTAAAACACCTAAAAACCAAAGAAAACATGTTTAGAAACATAAAAACCACTAAATGACCTTTCCCTAAGCAACCTAGGATCCACATGTACTAAGGCATCCCAAGGCTCATGACATTCCTTTGGGATCCTTGACCATAAAAGATGATCAAGAACATGGAGGATTGATCCCTAAGATCCATTCCTCTTTATTACAACAAAAAATGAACCAAAACAAGAAGAGCATCTTGAAAAGGCCTTGGGTGCCCTGCACCATGCTCCTCAGGACAAAAGAACTCAAGTCCCTTGAGTTGGAAAATCTGACAAAGAAAAACCAGTCTTCTCTATATCCTTAGGTGTGAGCCATGTATCATCTTCCATAGGTTTATGCTTCCACTGAACCAAATACTCATAGTAGGTGTGCTTCTGGGTCTTTTTGGAAACTCTCCTCTCAAAGATGCATTCAATCTCCAAAGGAGATGACTTGGGAAGATCCTTGAGTAACTCCTCCTGTTTAGAACCAGATTTTCTTGCAATCACAACATCATCTAGAAGACCCTTATAAACATATAGGTCAGCAACATTAAAAATAGGAGATAAATGGATATGAGTAGGAAGGTCAACATGATAAGCATTTGAACCATATTGCTTGAGAATTTTAATGGGTCCAATCTTTTTGGCCATCAGTTTGGTGTAGTGTCCCTTGGGCATCCTCTCCTTCTTCAAATGCACCATGAACAAATCACCAACTTGGAAGGATACATCTTTCCTTCTCTTGTCTGCATGAGATTTTTACTTAGCATTAGTGTGTTTTAGTTTGGACTTGACCTAATCTTGGATATCCTTCATGATAGTCACAAAGTTATTAGCCAATGCACTAGGTTTCTCCAATTCACTGATTTCCCTTAACTCCAATTTACCCCTAGGGTGAACACCATACACAATTTGAAAGGGAGTCTTTCCTATACTTTAGTTAACTAAGTCATTGTAGGAGAACTCTGTCTATGCCAAAATTGAGTCCCAACTAGAACCATGTGCTTGGGTCAAGCATCTTAAGAGATTTCCAAGAGATCTATTAATAATCTTGGTCTGCCCATCAGATTGAGGGTGATATGCTAAGGAGAGACATACATTTGTACCCAATTGCTTCCACAAGGTCCTCCAAAAGTGACCTAAGAACTTGGGATCTCTATCTAAAATGATAGATAGGGGTAGTCCATGCAATCTAACTACCTCCCTAAAGAATAACCCTGCCACATGAGTAGTCTGACATGGCACAAAATGAGCCATTTTAGAAAATCTATCAACAATTACAAATATGTTGTCATGGCCAGTATTTGTCTTGGGTAATCCAAGCATAAAATCCATGTTAATCGAGTCCCATGGCTTGGATGGAATAGGAAGGGGTGTGTAGAGCCCTGCATTGGAAGTGTGTCATTTGGACCTTTGGAAAACCAAGCAAGTCTCCACAAATTTTCTCACATCTGTCTGCAACTAAGGCCATAAATAGAACCTCCTAACTGATTCCAAAGTCTTGTCCATTCCAAAATGTCCTTCCAAACTGACACAATGCATGCCAACACCCTTGTTGATGTGCAAGCGAGGTGTCAATCTAAGCACTTTGGGAGAATGTTTTTTTATGTCATTTTCTTTTTGTGAGTATGTAACTCCTTAATATTATGTTCCCCCTATGATTTTTCGGTCTCCTGAACCTTCCCGGAAGCTCTTTTGGGTTATCTTGAGCCCTTGTGCAAACCTGGGCAAGTGCCCCTTCCTCATTTGTTAGTTTTACTCCTGGTTTTATGCACTTTTACCAAAAACACCACTGAAATAACCCAAAACACTTATAAATGGATCCAAAATGCTAGGGATTCAACCAAAAATGTCCTTTTGTGTACCAAGGACACTAAATAGTGAACTAGGAATGCTAATCTTCTTTGAAGGTGTGGGGAATGTCAGTTTGACTTGTTTGTTTAGCTTTCTAGATTCTGTGCATTCTCCAGAGGAATTTTTGGATTGAATTAAGATTCTCTCAGTTTTTTATGGTGTATTTTGATCTTTCATAATAATTTTTGTGCTTCGATATGAGGTTTTGTTCCCTACCATTGAGGATTATGCTTATGCATTTGATTGCTCCAGCAAGAGGGAGAAATTCCTTGATGTTGAGGTATGATTTTCAGAGCTCCAATCAGATGCATATTGCCTCACTATCTAGGATTAGAAATGGATTTGGCATGGTGGGTATGTGAAGGATCATGGTGGGCCAAGTAGGCCCTTAAGTGGTAATGAAAATAAAAAAATAGAGTTAGGAAACTTGACATAAAAATTTGAATAAGTTACCAACATTATTTCAAAAATATGTAAGAATAAAATCTATAGAAAATTGAATGTAGCTTCTAAGCTAATAGTTTTGTTTTTTTTTGAAAAAAGTAAATCTATTTGACAAATAACTGAAATTTCAATGTAGTAGTACTAAAATTTTAGGAAAAAGATACGAAGCAAGTGTTTGTCTGACCACCCTAATCATAGTCAAATCATAATAATTTTTCATAAGATTTTAGATATATGTCCAGATGTGACACATATTTTTGTGTGTTTTTCTTTAAAATAAATAATTAATTATGATTTTATCATCAACAACATGATAAAGTTCCTGATGGCAGAGAAGGTGGGAGCGAGAGCGGGGGTTTTTGTGAACTCTGATGGCGGAGAAGATACTACAAATGATGAATATAGTGGGGAGGCTTCCTTCTTGCAACATAGAGGAATTACTGTTGATGAGGATGGGGGTCCAAATGGCTCCATTGATGACGGGGATATCTTTTCTTTGCCTTCTTCAGTAGTTGCCACTGTTTTCAAAGGATTTTGTGGAGATCATCTTGATGGAGATGTGGCCTTTTTCTTGGAGGGAGATCATATTCTTGGTGTTGGCTTGCAGGTTGGAAGGGGTTTTTGTTTGGATTTGCACAGGATGGAGGTTGTTTGTGCAATTTGATGGAACCCTCTTTTGGTTTTGTTGGGTGTTGTTTGGCCCTATTTCTGGTGGGCTTCGTACGAGAACCAATATCTCCTTTTGTTAATTTGTGGTTGCCTTTTCTAGGAGGGATGGGGATGAGACTGATGCCTTCTTGATTAATGTCAATACTTTTTACATGCTTCTCTTCTCCTTTGTTTTCACTTGGTGTGGGAGCAAGCTCTGGGACCCAGTGGAACCTTCGCTTTATGGTTCTTATCTATGTGCTTAAAGGTGGTGTTGGTCTTATTGGAACCCTAGCTATAGGCCTTGAGGCATGGGGTGTTATATTTCTTTCCCTACTCCCTTTTTTATTTGTTCGATCTGGCAGGCCTTTTGGGGTTTTTTTTTCTTTTATTCCCAGTGTTATTTTGAAATTTTGGTGAAGGGTAGATCTCTTGGGTCCAGCCATGTTCATAGTTATTGTATCTTTTGGTCCACTCTTTCTCTATAGCATGGATTTTCTCTTGGCCTTATTGAGATGGCCCTTCCTTCTACGAAGGTGAAGATGGATGGTTTTGGGGACAACCTCCCTCCTATTGAGGTGGATATGGGTGTTGTGATTGAGTTTGGATGGGCTTCATGGTTGGTGGGCAATGTTCTTTCTGTTGAGACTAGTTGGTTGCTTGATTCTCTCTCCTTGGTGCTTTGGTTATACTTATTTTCTCCTATAGAGGTGGAGAACCTAGTTTGGCTTAGTTGCTTGGAGTTGGTTTGGTGTTGGCCTCATTTTCTGTTCGTGGTTCTAGGTGCATTCTTAAAACCCAGTTGTCCCACTTCTTACTGTGTTTCCATCTCTTGGTGGCTAGAATTTGGTTTGTGTTTTGGAGCTTTGATCTCTTTGGTGTTGATTTCCTTCCCTGCAACCCCTATTAAGGTGGGCTTCTATCTTATTAAGGTGGAAAGATGTTATCTTATTTTTGGATTGGAGATCAGATGCCTTGAGGCTGCTGGTTTCAATCAAGTGGTTTTGGGTGCCGCTTCAAAACCCATTTCGAAGGTTAGGGGAGCCTTTCAAAACCCCCTTGTTTCTCTGTTTTTTGTGTGTTCTGGGTGTGGGAGCCTTGTTATTCCCATAGGCAAGGTGGATGCTAGAAATTTTCAAGGGCCTAGTTTGGTTAGCTATTATTTTTGGTTAAGGATAGATTTTGTTGATGGCAGGATAAAGACTATGTCACAGGTTAAGGGAGCCTAGAAAAACCCTTCTCTGTTGGTTTTGGGAGCTAGATCAAATCCCATAATGAAGGTTAGGGGAGCCTTTCAAAATCCCATGTGTCCAAATTGTAATTACATATTTATCTATTGTAATCTGGTTTCTTTGAAGGTGATGGGTTCCTCGAATCACCCTAGGTATCAGGTAAAGGTTAAGGGACCCTTATTAAAACCCTTGAGTATGATTGAGGTTGGTTTTTTAGTCTTGTTTTAGGGGTTGATTTATTTAGTTCTAGCTTTGGTTGGGTTGTTGGCTTTCTATTGATCACTCCTTTTGGCAATGTTATTTTAGGAGTTGTAGATCCTAGTAAAATTTGATGGTTTTCAGTCCCTTCAAAACCTGTGGGGTTTTGGGTCCCCTCAAAACCTGTTGTATGGGGTTTTAGGTCCTCTCAAAACCTGTTTTATCCTTAATTAAAAAAAAATTAATTATGATTTTTTTACTATAGTTTTTTAAAAATATAAAAAACTCATATGTCTGACCACCATAACTTAGTCAAAACTTCGATTTTTCTTTTTTTAATACTATACAATATGAATCATAGAATGTGAGACATGTTTTGGATTTAAAAAATGTGATACCATTTGAAAGTTATAGATTTTTTCAATTTGTCTATCAGTTAGAATATTGCCACTTTTTGGCCCCTCATGATCCTGCACATACCCTAATCTTTGAATCATGTTTAAATGCTTTGGCTCTTGATTGTTATGCTTTTATGAAGGTTTGCGCCTTGTATGTGGCCTTAGGTATTCTTTTATGTTTATATGTTCTTAGTAATATTGTGAGTTCTTTTATGCCACTCAAGTGAGCCTTCATTATGTGGTTATGATGTTATTTTGATGTATGTTGTTACCCTAAAGGTCTAGGATCATGCTGGGGGAGTGGGTTTCTAAGTGAGTGACCAGGATTGTGTGGAGTAGATAGCCAGGTTACTCAATCTCTAGATCGCTAGAATATCTCATTGGGAGTTTATGCCGTGTAATCAAGTGATAATCTAATTAATAATTGATGGGTTTTGGGTATATTAATTCATCTTAATAAGATAAGAAATGGTTGATGGCCCCTTTGCCTTTCCCAATGGTAGAGATCTGGGATAGGATTGGGAAGGCCCTGGTAACCCAGGAAATATAATCTCCCTTACTCCATAGAGGTTGAAATGGCTCCACATGTGCATCTAGGATGATCGGGGCATGTGCCCAGGTTTCCATTTGTCGCATGTGATGACACTCTTTTCCCTACATGTAGGTCTTAGTGCCTTGTGTATTGATTTGATGTGTTGCCTCTGGATATTTCATATTGGAGAATTTATGATTTGCATTCTTGTACTTATTTCGTATTGGTCTTTCCTTTGGTTGTTAGGTGTCAACCTAGATCTAAAGTGTGAGTGGGATCTTGTGTCATCTCCTAGAATGGGAGGTGGTTCCTTATATTTCCACATGGTCGGGTGGCTTGATGTCTTCATCTATTGGGATATTCTTCGTTGGATGCTCTCACATGGATGTCGATCTCTTGTCTTCAAAGCTATGGATGAAACTTGTAGAAGATTGATGTAAATGAATTCATGATGTATATGTATTTGGAAGCTATGTTCCTTGATGTAGATGTACATTTGGTATCATGTGAAACAATGGAAATGTAATGGACAATATTGGAATTAGTCCATGATGCTAGTTTATGATTAGGCGATTGGGTTTAAGAACATTTGGTATTGGTGATTTAAGATAAACTCAAAAGGGGATAGTTAATGTAAGTATAGTAAATGGATGTATTCATACTAAAGGATAGTGAATGTTAATATGTATATGCATGGAATAAATTAGATAAAGTTGGAGTTAGTATGCTTTAGATTATGGTGTTGATTGTTTTATCATGCTTATGATGTTATGCTATTTCGTATGGATAGATTAGGTAATGGCATTGAGATACCCTAGGGAATGCTTAGATGTATTGTATTTATTTATGTGTACATTATGTATTCTTGTGGTTATTTTAACGGTTTTTAAATGCATATGAGTAGTTAGTTGTTCATGTTACATTAGTAGATGTTTTAATAAGAAATTATCTCTATTTGCAAGCTAGTGCATATCTCTAGGTTGTTTTAGCAGGCATTGCACTTTTTGCACTCTAATGGGAGATTGATTTGTCACTGTAAACAAAGCCAATTCTGAAGATCATAGTTTTGTACCTACTCCTGTGCATAGTAGAGAAGGGAAATAAGTTGGGAATAGGGGTTTTCCTTAGGTCAAACCTTAGTTTTTGAATTAACCATGAAATAAAAATGAAATATGTTTGAATTGTAGTAATGAAAATGTTCTCTTTTTTAGGGAGATGTTGAATAATGACTTAAACAAAAATGTTATACCTCCTTATAAAATTTTGTTTGTCTCCACATGGAATTAGGGTTTCATGAAGTTTTCAACAATGTATAACATGAATGTCAACTCCAATACTTGAATCTTGACTTTATGTCTACTTCAATGGTTGAAAGAAGACTGATTGCTTGCTCACTTGAATTTGAATTGTTGATTGCTTGATGTCAAATTGAATTGATGTGTGTGTGATGTCAAAATGAGAGGGGTGGATCTTATTTTGTACTTTCTCATTGAAAAAATTCCTTCTCAAATCACATGACCATTAAGGTGCCCAAAATTGGGTCCTAATTGGGAGGACCAGGACCATGGGTGCTTTAGTTATGAGGGGACTAGGGCACCATGCCCTAGTCTTGCCCAATCAAAGACCACAAATTCAAGACAAGATGAGGTGTGAAATAAAAATGATGAAGAATTTGCATAGCATGAGCAAAATCAGGTCCTACTCGGGCCTTTGAGCATGAAGGCCAAGGTGAGGGCCCAAATATGGACAAAATTGTAAGGGGGTACAATTTAAGACACTACAAGGGTTCCACAAAAAAATAAATTTTTTAAAGATGTAAAAAGATAGTTAATTGAATATTGGACCAACCACTCTCATGTTTCTTCCAATAGAAGAAATGCTATACAAATTAGGGATGAAGACATTACAAAAAATTCACATCCAAAATATTTTATAGACGTGCGACACAGTGAACTTTTTGAAGCATTCAACCAAGAATTTCTAGATGTGAAGATTTGTCAAGGGATTACGACCATGTTTTGTACATACAAATAAGGTACATTTAACTTGTTTCTATTGAAATCATGTTGAATTTCATCTACACCTACAATCATATAAAAAAAGTCATGGAAGTAACTAATCCAAATGTAGTCATCCCTAGAAGTACAACACAATTTGTGAAGTCTATTTTATGTGAAAGATTAGAAGATTTAGATGAGTTTAATATACAATGTATAAAAAATACATGTAATGATTATGGAGATTTGAAGAATTCTTTACAAATTGAGAATATTGATCTTTCAATGCAAGTTATTTGGAAGAGATTTGAATATGAGAAATACCAAAGTTAGGAGCTAAATCCCAAAAAAATTATGTTGAAAGAAAGTGAATTTCCTTACAATGAGTTTATGCATAGATTTTGGACTATCATATATCCATATATCCAACATTGTCATGGTGCAAGTGTTGATATTCAAATAATAATGTCAATTTTTTTATGAAGTCTATGATGAAGTCTAGTCGGTATAAAGAGACACAGTGTAAACCGAGTTATGTAAAGAGCACACCGAGTTAGTCTACACCAAGCATACAGAGCCAGTTAATTGAGGAGACAGAGCAACTATATACTGAGTAATGGAAAATGGTTACCGAGTTAAGCTATTTGTAAATCGAAGTGACAGGTCAGAGTTAGAGTTCCAAGATTCATTGAATTTGGACAACACATTTGTGTCCTGTTACTGAGATCGAGGAACCAAATTTTTCTATTGGACCAATACATTTAATGAAGGACACTTGAATGATTCTGAGGTAGAATGGCTAATGAGAAACATTCTAGGGTTTACAAGAAGAATGATCATTGGTCACTTTGATCGAAGCAGAGCATTTCTGTCATGAAGAAGTCTTTATAAGGCAAGGTAAATAATTTTGTTACAAGCTACTGAAGAAAGTTGTTAGAGAGGCTGTAGTTGTTATGTTATATAATCAGTTGTTAGTACTATCATTGTGAAGTACAGTGATAAGCTTAATAGGTAGAGTGATTCAGAGATCATCGAGCAAGCTATTAAAAGGGTATCAACAGTTACACAAAAGTCTAAAGACAGTCATCACTGAGTAATAGAGCAAGTGTTACCAAGCTAAGTTTTGAGAATACATTTTATTGTAATTGAACACAAATTTTTTATTTGCATATTTGATGTAATAGGACATAATATTTTGACGGAGATTATTGTTGTAATCTTTTGTTTCTAAGAAATCCTTTAACCGGGTGGACTTAACAATCTATTTTGTAAAACCTTTAATCAAGGTGAAATACTTGTTTAAGTATTTTATAAATCCTTTAGCAAGGTGAACTTAACAGTTCCTTATACCTTTAACAGGGTAAGCTGTTAGAAATAGCTAACATTGTAGCTCTTGACCGAGCAACCTTTCTAGTGCATTAGTGAAGATTGTGGGTTTCATCCCCACAGTAGTTCTTCTCTCTAACAAAGAGTTTCTGCGATACCAAAATATAATGTGTTATGTGGTGAATTATTTTGAGTGTATATGTTGAGTGATTATACTTATAAACTTAAGATAACTAGTCGGTACATGTTTCAGTTTGCAAATAAGGTTAAAAGTTTTATTGCTCAAAGTTTTGGATTACTGATTCACCCCTCCCCTCTCAGTAAATCACTCTCTATCTGGCATATTAAAAATTGGTATCAGAGCCAAACTCTTAGAGTTGAGGGTTTAACAACCAAAGAGCAAATATTTGAGATGGAGATTTATAGAGCAGCGAAGTAAATTGACAAAATTCAAAGAGAACTTGAAGAGGCACATGAAATAATAGATGATCTGACAAGGAAGCTAGAAAGATCATTAAGGGTTAGAAAAAGATTGTCTGGAGATCTTCAAGATACACAAGAGACTCCTAAGAAGATAGAAATTGAATCTGACAAAAGCATAAGTGATGAATCTAAGGAAGCCATATCAGACTTAATGGATACCAACAAAGCACTGAATGCTAAAATGGATCTTATGAAGAAAGAACATGAAGAATTTAGTTTGAAAATGATAGAAGTACTTGAAGCACAAAGAACAACCGAAGAAGACAAAAGGGCACTTGAGGAAGAGAATTAAAGAGTTGAAGAAATTGTACATGCAAGGGAAGATGAAGTCATGAGAATGATAGAAGTGCAACATAACCTATTAGATCAGCTGCTGGATGCAAACAACAAGATCAACAATATGGAGTCTGAGAACCGAGTACTAAGACAAGAAACAATAAGATTACAAAGTGAATTGGAAACTGAGAAAATAACAAATGAAGTACTAGAAAGGAATGAGGAATCAATGAAAAGGTTGGATGAAAAAATGAGAATCAGAGACAACCAGATGACACTGTTGGGTTAGGATACAACTCAACCGAGAAGGGAGAATCATCTAAACCGAATGGCAAGCAAGGAAAGAACAATCCTTTGAAACACAAAAGACCTACATGCAATCATTGTGAAAAGATAGGTCACACAACAAATAATTGCAGAAGTAAAAAAGGTATGAAACCAACCATTCCTAAGTTTAATGGTTATTGTTTTAATTGCAAAAATTTTGGACACCGAGCAGTTGAGAGTAGATTTAAAGGAATTAACACTATCAAGAATCCATCTTTCAGTGGATTTTGTAACAACTGTAGTCGGTATGGTCATAGAATTGAAGTGTGTAGATCACAAAGAAAAAATAAGAAGTGGATGCCAAGTCAGCAAAATAACACAGTCAACCAACTGAAAGCATCTATACCATGGGATTACAATACAAGGATCTCATGTGAATCTTGTGGAAGGTATGGACATATTTCAGCTAATTGTATCAGGATGCATGGTATGTATAATAGGAGAGATTGGAAAACTTCTAGCATGGCATATTTTCATTATCATAAAGTCGGTCACCTAGCAAGAGACTGTAGAGACCGAGCTGATAACATTCCTGAGCGGATGAACATAGGGGAATTGATTATATCAGTTGATGAAATAAGAAATTAGATGAAAAATACATGGGTGAAGAAAGAGAAAAATGTTGACAATAATTCTAGACAAGATAGTGGCAATACATCCTTAGGGTTAGGTGCCTCACCATCTAACTGATCGGTGAAAGTAAGTCAGGGAGCTGCACAATCGAGATAAATCGTAAGCAGTTCCTAAAATAAAATGAGCCTAAAATTTACATCAACATTTACAAGATGTAGTATGGTTAAGTATGACCTAGAATAGTCAACAAATAAATAAACAGTGAAGTCGGTAAAAATACAAGATAGTTTGATCGGTAAGTGAGCAAGCATAGGGGATTCGGTTAAGTCTAACCGAGTGACACTTAGTGCATTTATTGTTGATAGCTACCCTATGGCATGAATGACAAGAAGAGATAATAAAGTATATATTGTCAAACTGAAGTCATTTTATTCACCGTATTCAAGCGAAAACCAGAGTGACTGAAGAGCGATCAACCAGTGAAATTGCAACCAAGTCTAAAGTGTGTCAAGGTATTTATTCAAAATTATCTAAATCTTGCATTGTTTTTTATCGAGTTGATTTCTATCTATGAAGTGTGTTTTCATGTGGAAATCAAGTTGGGGTTTTCTAGTTTTCTCTGTGCCCTAGTTTTAAATTTTTGAGTGTTTTGAGTAGCAATGGCACCTAAGATCCAAAACCCTGTAGTTGTTCAAGAGATTGAAGAGGAAAAACTTAAGTATAAGATCACACCCAAGGTCACCTCCAAGCCAGATGCCAAGTTTGCATTGTCCTCTTTTCCCGATAGGGTTTTACTTATCGAAGATGTTAGATTCTTCACAAGGTGCAACATAAAGGAGTTGGGTCGAACTGAATTGATTGAGAAGTACAACCAGCTATGTGTGAATGGTGTTCTGAAGGAAGAACATGTACATCTGAAGACTAGGGGTCTTACCCGAGCTATGGACTACCCTATTATGTTCAAGCCTAAGTGGGTCAGATTTTTTCTTAGCTGAGTGCATGATGGAATGATGTGGCTAGAGCATGGTACATTCAAGATTACCCAAGATGTGATCCACGCAGTCACAAGGTATCCCATCATCGACCATGTCAAGGTGGTGAAAATGATCTCATAGAAGGAGTTGATAGCTTTGACCAGGGCTACATCAGATAGCAGGGGTTTGAAGCCATCGAAGATAACAAATCCTGAGTTGAATTTTGTAGTAAGGATGATCGGTTACTGTATTTACCAGTCCTCCCGAGAGAACAATGTTTCTTGCAACATTGTTGATTGTGCATATAAGATTGCCAAGAAGGGTATGTTGATTGATCTGTGTGAATTGATGTTGAAGCAAATGAATGAGAACTTCAACACTATCCAAAAGCCAAAGAAAAATAATCAAGGTAACACCTTGAAGAATGGTGCAGTGTTAACCTGCATGTTTTTCTATTTTCAAAATACATTCCCAACTATCGGCACAATACAATGGGATGTCAACTGACCAATCATAGTACAAATCAATGAGTACATTGAGCAATTAGGAACCAATTTTGATATGATCATGGAGGAATACTTTGCTTAGTTTCAACAAAGGATGCATCATAGGTTCAGGATACCTCCAGAGCTAGTGGAGAAGTACCAGGATGACATATGTTTTGAAGTTGACACCAACAAGTGTTATATCTAGGTAGTTGAACTGAGGGTCAGCCCTCTCACACCAATGGGCTATGAAAGTGATGAAGCCCTCGCAACACAATAGATTGAAGTCTTCCTATGTCTACCAAAGAGTAAGAAATCTCATCAGTATGGAACCTTCAAGCAAGTGAAGGAGAAGGTGAAAATAGACATTGTGGTGACCCAGTCGGTGAGAAAAGTTGGAAAAATGATCAAGGATCTAGAAGGTAAATTGGGTGAGGAGTCCTCCACAACAACATTATTGAAGGAGATGAGTGAGGATGAAGAGATTGAAGTAGTAGCAATCACCTTGGCAACTGACCTACCTAAAGGTCGAGTGATAAGAAGAAAAATAAAGAAGATCGAGCCTGAACTGAAACCTATAGTAAGGTCGGGCGGAACCACTAGATCTTCAGCCGAGTCTCCTGCTAAGAAAGAAAAGATCTCACCTCCGAAGTAGAATAAGAGAGGTAGGAGGAAATTGAGAATAGATAAGGAAGAAAGTGAGACCAAGTCAGATGAAGCAGTGAAATAGTTTAAAGTGGTGAAAAACACCAAGGACAAAAAGAAGAAGCTTAATCCACATGATGTGGACTATTTTTGTAGGAGTGTAGTTGATAATGGCAGATTGGCTAGACTTAAATATATTAAATACAATTCTTTAAATGATAAAGATAAAATAAGAGTTGAAGATGCTATTGTACAATACATGGCTAAATTCAAATTAACTGCAGTAGAAGTGTTAATGTCTCTCATCCCCGAGCTGAGACCAAAAATTGATTCTCAGTGGGCATATGCTAGAACTGAGGAGAACAAAATAAGGGAAAGGACACTTGCACATCTAGCACAAGAGATGACACTGATAGAAATAAAGGCATATCTAATAAAGCATGGTCCTAGGTTCTCAGTAAAGAACCAAACCTTAGCTATGATGATTGGTGACACCGAACAGGTTGAGTAGGATACCATTGAAATTTGGACAAATGTCTTTAAAAATGATGATTAAAATTTGGTAGTAACTCAGGAGATAATAACAGAAACTGGGGAGTGAGTTCCTATCAAATTAAAAGGTCCCACACCTTTTATAATTGAAGAGATTGAGGTGGATGGCCCGTGAAAACAAATTAACGGAGATGAAGATATCTCCGAGGAAGGACTCATGGATCAAGAGAATTTATCCATGGAGTATAATAAGTTTGAACAAATTTTGAAGGAACCCCTACTGGTTAACATAGTTGAGAAACCAATAATGGTACAAGTGCTACCCTATTCGGCAGGCACTCAACTAGATCAGATAAAAGTCACTATTGTAGGAGAGCCAACCGAGCAACCCCCACCAATTCCACACAAGGTAGAGATAATACTGTAGAGGTCAGTGAAGGTGTAAAGGACACCAAGGCCAGTGAAGTAGAGAAGAAAGTTGAGGAGGTAAAGACGACAGCCAAGGAAAAGAAGAGAAAAGATGACGAGGATGATGAGGAGAAAAGAAAGAAAAGGTAAAAGACAAGAAGAAGGTAGATGATGAGTTGAGAAGGAAAGAGATAGAAAATAAAAAGCAAGAAGATGAGCTCGAACGACAAGAAGATGAGAAGAAGAAAAAGGAGGAAGAAAAGAAAAAGGAAAAAGAGAAAGAAGAGTTAGAAAAGAAGAAGAAACTAGTTGAAGAAGAAAAGAACAAGAAGCTAGAAGAAGAGAAGAAAAGGATAAGAGTAAAACTTTTGAGTTTTAGTTAGAAGAAAGTCTATCTATTTTATCCTTAGCTTTAATTGAGAGAAGCTCACAGAATTCAAAGAAGAGGAAAAGACAAAGTTTTAAATTTGATATGTCAAAACCAATTGTCATTCCTCAACTTAATGTGGCATATTTACAAGGTGATGAGTTGGCAGCCTATGGAAAACTCTATCAAGCCAAGGTAGAACAAGATAAAATGTTTGCAAAGCAACATCAAGAATCAGTTTTGACAAGTGTACGAGACTTACTTCAGGAAATTGTGCCTGATGTAGACATTGATGAGAAGAAGGCCATCCATACTCAGTTGGAAGAACTGATGAAACACATTCAAGAAGTTGATGTGGACTCATCAAATTATTTGGTCAAGGCAAAGGACAAAGAGCTGATAGAAAAAATGCTGGAAGAGATGTTAAATAAAGTGGCACTTGATAAAGTCAAGTTGTCAACCGAGGTGGCTGCTGCAAAACAATAGCTGGCAGCTATTCTTTCATTATTTCCCAAATTGTGTAATGTTCATTCTTTCATTTCAGCAAATAAGAATCTTCAAGAGCAAACCAAACAAGACCTCTTGAGCATGAGCCAATAGTTGTCTACCGACAAATCCCAGTGGTCGATACTGAAGGACAAAATTTATAAGGCTATGCATGATCAAATTGATCTTAGAAATAAGGAGAACCAGATCAAGTTGGATCTGATGGATATTCATAATTCTTTGATACCCTATGGAGAAGCACTGCATAAGCACATCAACCGAGCTGTATAGTTGATAGGTCAAGTAGAAGGAAGTGCATTAGATGGACTAATTAGTCTAAGTGCAAATTTAACCAAGAAACAAGATGTGCTCAAAGTGACTCAAAAGTCATGGAAAAGAGAGTTGGACTCAACAAAAGCAAGATATCCTTATATTTTTTATCAGGTATTCCCATCAAACCCTTGAAAATTTTGAGTAGAGCGATTTTTTGGTTTGTTTAACAAAAAGGGGGAGTATATAGTATATAGGGGAGTGTATATATATAAGGGGAAGTATATAGTATATACCTAAAGTGCATGATATACAAGGAAAGGGGGAGTATACAGTTCATGTATAGCAGGATAGACTTCTAAGTTTTGTCAAACACACCAAAACAGTGACATAGGGGGAGATTGTTGATATTTGGAGAATAATGTCAATGTTTTGATGAAGTCTAGTCGGTATAGTATCTAAAATACTAGTCGGTATAAAGAGACAGTGTAAACTAAGTTATGTAAAGAGCACACTGAGTTAGTCTACACCGAGCATAAAGAGCTAGTTAACCGAGGAGACAGAGCAACTATATACTGAGTAATGGAAAATGGTTACCGAGTTAAACTATTTGTAAACTGAAGTGACATGTCAGAGTTAGAGTTCCAATGTAGATTCATTGAATCTGGACAACACATTTGTGTCGTGTTACTAAGATCGAGGAACCAAATTTTTCTATTGGACCGATACATTTAATGAAGGACACTTGAATGATTTCGAGGTAGAATGGCTAATGAGAAGCATTCTAGGGTTTACAAGAAGAACGATCATTGGTCACTTTGATTGAAGCAGAGCATACACCATCATGAAGAAGTCTTTATAAGGCAAGGTAAATAATTTTGTTACAAGCTGCTAAAGAAAGTTGTTAGAGAGGTTGTAGCTATTATGTTATGTAATCAACTGTTAGTACTATCATTGTGAAGTACAGTGATAAGCTTAATAGGTAGAGTGATTCAGAGATCACCGAGCAAACTGTTAAAAGGGTTTCAACAGTTACACAAAAGTCTAAAGACAGTCATCATCGAGTAACAGAGCAAGTGTTACTGAGCTAAGTTTTGAGAATACATTTTATTGTAATTGAACACAAATTCTGTATTTTCATATTTGATGTAATAGGACAAAATATTTTGACAAAGATTATTGTTGTAATCTTTTGTTTGTAAGAAATCCTTTAACCGGGTGGACTTAACAATCTATTTTGTAAAACCTTTAATCAAGGTGAAATACTTGTTTAAGTATTTTATAAATCCTTTAGCAAGGTGAACTTAACAGTTCCTTATACCTTTAATAGGGTAAGCTATCAGAAACAGCTAACATTATAGCTCTTGGCCGAGCAACCTTTCTAGTGCATTAGTGAAGATTGTGGGTTTCATCCCCACTACAGTTTTTCTCTCTAACAAAGAGTTTCTACGATACCAAAATATAATGTGTTATGTGGTGAATTATTTTGAGTTTATATGTTGAGTGATTATACTTATAAAGTTAAGATAAGTAGTCGGTACATGTTTCAGTTTGCAAACAAGGTTAAAAGTTTTATTGCTTGAAGTTTTGGATTACTGATTCACCCCTCCCCTCTCAGTAAATCACTCTCTATTTGGCATATTAACAGCAAGATGGAAAACCAAAAAAAAATTATGACTAAAAAACTTGATTTCCTCTAGGTTGTATTCTTTCAATTGTAGATTTATTTGAGAACTATACATTTTTGGAATCCAAGAAAACTAAGAGAGGTGGTGAATCATTTTTCTACCAGTAATGTTATTTTCTAACTTGTTCTTTATTATTTGGATACCAAAAATGAGCTCGTAAAGAAAAGAAAACAACTGAACACAAACCATAACACCAAAAATTTATATGTGGAAAATCCTAGAAAGGGAAAAACCATGATGGGGTTGATACCCACAATATCTATATACTTGATCAAGGTACATAAATGTTACAATTGGGGATTGCAATTTCAATCAGGCTTATTGCCTTGAGATCAGTTCTCAATCACAATTCAAAAAGTCTTATAGACTTATACAAATGTTTACATACATAATTGAACTATGAGAATGCATCAACAAATGCTAGATGAGCTCTAGTTTAAGCTCTATGTAATTGACTATGTCAGTTCTGTCTGATACTCTATTCTGCTACAGGTTATGAGATTTCACATGAAACTACACACCAAAGACTATATTCGCATGTCTCTTCTTATCATATATCTTGCTTTTCGCATATCACTTACATATCAAAATGATATTCCATATTGGGTTTATATACACTTTCCATTTGATCTTCAAGTCAGCTCTTATTGATGAAATCTGAAGGATCATGTCATCTTCCATCTAGATAATTGAATTTACAATAATTGCTATCATTCATCTTGCATGTTGTCAGCTTCCACATGAATCTTGCATTACCAATCCAATCAAATAGAGATACTAGTTTTCTATGATGTCGGTTAACACCTTAGACCAAAGTATGAATACCCGTTAAGTATTCAACCAATGAGATATGATGTGTTTCCCTCAATGAAAACCCTAAGAACCCTTGACAATCCATTCACTATAAATGGTGACTACCGGTTGAGTGTCAATTTCAAACAATCTCCCCCTTTGGCATTGATCGCAATACTCATGTGAAAAATGGTGTTGATTTTGAGTGAGTGCTCCCCCTGAGATCAAGATTGATCTTTTGTACAAATGTCCTCAAAACTAATCATCAAAAATGATTTTCTACAAGTCATTACCCCCCCTAAGATCAAGATTGATCTTTTGTACAAATGTCCTCAAAACTGATTATCAAAATTGATTTTATGCAAGTCAATACTCCCCCTTTCTTTTTCATCCTTGCAACTATTTATATTTTTATTGTTCCATTGCCCTTCTCCCTTATTTAGTTTTCAATGTCATCCTCCCCCTTTGGCATCATTGATAAAGTTGGGGTGTGTATATACAAAGGAATGTTCTATACAAGTAGTTACATACACTAGTTCTATACATATTGTAGAATGTCTGCATACCTATTTAAAAAAAATGAAAAATAAGTATCTCAACCTTGCTTTAGTGAACCCAAAATGGAGTTAAATCCATTCAAGATAGAGGAATAGTATTCTATGGCTTGCGATTATGTGGGATCCTCCCGCTGCATATTTTCTATACACTTTGTCTTAGGGATGAGCAAGTTGTCTAATCGGGGATCTATAAAATTTTGAAGCTCTGTGAATCTCTTTATTATATTGTCCCTTTTCTTTTCTAATTTAGATATCTGATCCATACCTGCCAAAATTGGACCTTCAAAGGAACTTGTTAAATTTGTTGTCGGATTGTAAGAATGTGAAATTTGAATCAATTGGACTCTATAATCTGAGATTTGCTTGTCTATTGAGGTTGTTAGCTTTGGAAAATCTAGACATGTCTTATATAATTTACCTCCTTCTGCCAATGCTACATCTATAGACTGCAAACATGTGATAAGTTCTTCTTTTTATTTGGAAATCATATACAAAAATGTCTTCTTTCTGGCTTCTATAAACTTTTCCTTTGCCTCAAGTACTAAAATCTTAACCAAAGAATCATATTGTTTAGGAATGTATTCAATAATTTGTTGGACCTTACCAGATGATCTTGTGCTCTCCTCTTCTTGAAATTAAAGTACAAGCCAATTCAAAAATTCAAAACTTGATTGAATCAGTTATTTATCTCTACACTCTTCTTGTGCTAACTCCTGACTCACTTGAGCTTGGAGTGCAACAGTAGCCAAAACCTTCTTTGTTGGTGACATTAGATGGTAAGGCTTATCAAAACTGATTGAAAATTCTTGCATTTCCCCTTTAGCTTTCAAAATTGATGTGTCAATTGCCAAAACATTGGGTGAACCTGATTCCTTCCCTTTATCATTGTCTTTAGCTGAGATCTCTTTTTCTAATATACCCGAAGCAATGGCTATTGGTTCCTTATCTGTTGAAGTTTGCAGCTCCTGTGCACTGGTGGCTTTGCCACTTGATGGATCACCCTCTTTTAATGCTTCTGCAGTTCCTTTAACCTCTATCTGGTGTAGGAGAACCTAACACAAAGGAATAAAAGGAGTCTATAGGAGGATAAAAATCAATTCATAAGTATATTCAATTACATTTTCATTTGTAATGTCATTTTGAGTCAATATGAATCAATATGTGAGGCTAAAAGAGCCCATTGTAATGAGTTGTCCAAATTGTCCTAATAAGGTCTTGAATTGGTCATTTGGTAAAATTTGTATAAAATACCCTTGGAGGGGTAAAATGGTGACAAAAATAAATTATTATTCCACCCTATTATGTTTTGAAGGTTCTTGTGAAGGTTTAAAGTTATTTGGGTCAAAAGTTGTAAAATGCAACTTTTCAAAAGTTGTAAAAGGACAAAAATGGGAAGTTGTATGATCATAAGAGGAAGTTGGATAGTTGTAACTTCCATGTGAAGATTAAAAGGATATAAATTTTTTTCAATTGTTATTCATATGATGATGTAAAAAGGGGAGAAGGATTGGAAAGCACTGGAAAACATTTTGGTATCGTATATTCATTGTTTCAATCTCTTATTTTGTAGTCTTGAAAGTTTTTCCTCTTATTTCCAGGCCTTTTACGACCATGTACAGCTTGGAAACAAGTGTATTTCTATAATTATAGTGTATTATATTGAATAATCTTTCCATTTCTTTTGGTTTAGTTTATTTCATACATTTTTTAGAAAGTTATGAGAGTTTTGGTGAAAACCGTTTGTAACTGCCCAAAACCCTGATTCACAGTGACCAATTTTGGAAAAATTATCATAACTTTGGATTGAACCATTGGATCATGCTATAAATTGGAGAAAATTTATATAATTAGAATTTAGAGAATCTAACTGGAGAGAGTGGCTTGGTGATTAATATTTTAAGAGTTATTAATGACTGTTTATGACTGTAATTTCATGACCAGAATAGAGTAAATTTCATAGTTTGGAAAATTCTTGGTTTTCATTTGCAAGCAATGAATATATGAAGGGTTTAAATGATTCATATTTAATTCATAATATATGGATCTACAAGCATGATGGATTTATATCTATGGAGAAGATTTTATAATGGTTATTTGATTGATGATTATGTTGGGAAACATATGACAATGCCTCTAACATGTTGGAAGATTTGTGTTGATGATTGAACTTCATGAATGATTTGAGGTTTTTGGTTGGATTTTCATGATGATCTACATCATAGTCTCTTTGTCTTCTTCAACCTCTTTTTTGTCTCTACATCTTAGATATTTAGGTCTGGAGGATTCAATGTATCCTCAACATCAAAACTTAGCTCCTGAGTTGGTGGAGCAATATTAGGTGGAACTTCTTCCACATTCTGCTCCTCTTTCTTTTTTGATTCCTTATCCTTAGGCAATTTAATGTTTTGTGACTATACAAAACTAGCACTAAGCTCATATCCTTTTTTCAAAAGAATTCTTACCCATATATCTACAATTTCTTTTCAGATTTGTTCCTATTTCTCTAACATCAAGTTATTGATCTGGTATTTAGTTTTGAATTCAGAAGTTGTCTCTTTAACCAAACTTACAATCTCTTGTTGAGTAATGGATGGGAAAAGATTTCTAATTCTGACTCTTTCATCTACCTATCCAAATTATGTGCATGGACTTTTCTAACCTCCAATCTATCATACAACTATTTAGGCAAAGTTTTCTCTAACACTATTAATATCTTACTAAAAGAATCAAGATATAAAGCAATAGCCTCTTCTAACTACTTTTTGTCCTTATCATAAAAATCATTATAAAATACATAAATATTCTTCAAATTGTCATCATTAATAATCTAATCAATGATACCCTAATCATCTAATTTCTTAGGCTTACTGGTTCTCCTTTTTGGTTGTAGTTTAGATTGCTCATCTCCCTTAGGCTTCATTTTATGTACAATGGTAATTTTAGGAGTCCTTATTGGCTTATCCTTTTCCAATTTCTTTTATTCTTCATTTTTGTCTCTAGAGGGTTGTTCTCTGACAACTCTAGCAAAAATTCCTTTCTACTTGGGAACTTATCTAATTTCTTCTTGTGACTCTATTCCTTCTGAAGATACTGCTACATATTTCCTTTTTTGTTTTTGATTTCTTTTCTTAGACTTTGTTGGCTTGGTGATGTAAGCTTCACTAGATGGCTCTACATATGGCTTAGGTGGCTTAGTTGTGATAGGAACAACATTTGGTGTAGCCTGAGCTGCCTTGCTTGCCTCTCTTTTCTCTTTCCTCTTCCTCTTTTCTTCTTTATTTTGTTGTTCATCCAAGATTTTCACTTTTCTTTAAACTTCAGCCATGTCATGACCTTCTACCACTAGTGTTGCAGCATCAACTCTTCTCATTTTTCTCTTGATGGAAGGCATTATGAATTTTGTATGAAACTCTTGGGCTTTCTCCTGAGTTGCTCCAAATTTCTCTTATTTGTCACTAACCGGTGAATTTAGTAAAACTTGTGTGTATGCCTCAAGAGTGGCTTCATCTACCTCATAGACCATAACATTAACCCAAATAGTGTGAGGTTTCATATCTTCCATTAGGTATTCATCAGTGTTAATCATGAAGCAAATGAAGTCTTCATACTTCTGCACTCTCTTTGGGAATGTTGTCCGATTTTTTTATTTCTTTTTGAAATGTCTTGAAAAAGGCCCAAAGGTTTGCCTTTTCTTGATCACCTTGGTGGTGCAATGCTTGCTTGATTTGTGTAGCTACTGGCATATTGAATGTCCATTGCATTCTACTAGATCTAGGGACTAGGATCATAAATTAAAATGCTATGCAGATAATCAATGAACCATACCAGAAGATGTTCTTATTCTGCTTGATGTTCTTCAATTTATTCATCAATTCTTCAAACAATATATTGAAGAGGTCATAGTGTGTATCTTCTTTGACCATTTGGTATGAAATATGGATGGTTGTGTCGGATACTGAGTTTAGTTGGTTTGATTGGTAAACCTTGTATCTGATAACCATTGCAGCATACTTGACATCTAGGTCTTTGATGTCATCAACTCTCATCAACCTTTTATTAAATGCAGTGTCAATTAGCCTTTCCACTTTCATGTTTGAGATCTTTCTGGGACCAGGTTTGTCTCCGATTTGATAGAGACAAATTACGGCTTTGATAACCTCCTTGGTTATCTTGTATGGTTGGTACAACCATATGAATTCTCCATGAATTCTACTGAGAATGTATCGAACCCATTCATTTTCATCAAAGCTCAAAAAATCCATCAAAATTGGGTGAAACCCTTCCTATTCAGATTCTTGAATTCTGATTTCAAGATCTCATTTTCATCCAAAATGTCCTGGGTGAAAATGCATAACATCTCATAATTCCCTATTTCTTTTATGTTGTAGTGGATGTATTCCCTAATGTTTTCAATGTGTAAGACACCGTGATAAACCGTAGAAAATGCACTCAATGGTTCATCTTGAACTAGTTTCTGAGGTTGTTTCTTGAATTCAAGGTGGGTCTTATCCTTAAATTCAACTACCAGTGGAGTAGCTACATTAGATGAAGATTCTATGGTGAAATTTCATGGGAAATTGGATAAATACCTTTTGCAGCTTTGATTTGTGGCTTGGATGCTTTCTGAATGCAAATTCTTTGAATAGACTGCCTTTGGGAATCTCTTCGTTCTTTTTTTCACTCTCCAAATTCTTCGATCCCTTTGTGAGGAAATGAATCTATTTGTTTTCCTTTTATCACTACAAACCCTAATTTTCCATTATCATAAATATGACCTAGAAATTTGATCGGATAACATAATTTACATCAAGGTTCCGGTAAACATTTGAATCTTCTTCAGTGTACATCTATAATTAGATATATCTAATTTCATACCTAATCTGGGGTATCTGCATGATCTTCAATGATTTTCCTATTCCTAAGGAAAAATGCCATAGTTACTAGATGAGGTTCATGCTTCCAGTACAGGATTTGTTTGTTCTTCTAGTTGATTTATTGATTGAGTTCCTGATTTTTGAACTCATATTTTCTCATGTTATTTCCTGATATCTTCAACCTTTGTTTTTCCTTTCTCATCTGATTTATCATTTCGTATCAAAGGATTCTTGCTTCTGTAGTATTTAGCGATATGTCCAATCTTTTTGCATGCATAACAAACAACATTATTCTTCTGAATAGCTTTATGGTTTCCCTGATTTCCTCTTGATCTGTATTGGTTAGCCATATACCCAAATCTACTACATGCATGATATCTAACATTTCTAATACTTCTACATTTTATTGACTTATGACCATGTTTATTGCAGTTAAAGCATTGACCGATGAATGATGCATTGTTCTGATTATTCCTATTTATGCATTGACTTGCTACATGACCATATTTATTGCAAACACAACATTTACCATTAAATTTATGAGCATTGGGTTGTCTTACTAGTGATCTTTGGTTCCGATTGGCATGACTTTGCTTCTAACCAGATGATTGATCTTGTTGTGTAGTTTCAAAGCTTTCTCCTACTTCATTCCTCTGGCTTTTCAATAGATCATCAAGTTTTATAGAGCTGGCTTTGAACTTGTCTTTGTACTCATTTGCAATGGCCAAATCATCTCTCATGATTATGATTTATCTTTCAATTTCTTGTTCATTATTCCTGGATTGACTCAATTCAAGTTTCAGCATATCATTCTCATGTATCAACCTACTACCTTCATTTGATCTATCCTTCAATGTGTGAGTTAGGTTATCTTCATTTTTATTTTTGTCTTCAATCTCTTTGGACATTCTTGTAGTTAGGGCTTGCATTTCATTCTTCAAGGCTAAGTTTTCTTGAGTGAGATTTCTACATTGATCCTTTAGGGCTTCTTCTTCATCATTGTTGTGACTTTCTTGTTCCTGCAATTTTCCAACAAGTTCTTTTCTCTTTTCTTAAGCAATAGCCAACTTTTCCCGTAGAGTAATAACAAATTCTTTGACTACTTTCAATTTATTCTTTATCTTTCCTGACTTCCTTCTTTCATCATCAAGGTCTTCAAATGCAAGTGAGAGTTGTTCTTGTAAACCAGTTTCCATTGATTCCAAGTTTTGGATCACCCTCAAGTTGTTAGGCTTCTTCTGAGGTACCAGGCTCTAATACCAATTGTTGGAATCCAAGAACACTAAGAGGGAGGGTGAATCGGTGTTCTATTGGTTATGTTATTTCCTAACTTATTCTTTATTAACTGAATGCTAGAAATGAAGGTAAAGAAAAGAAAGCAACTAAACACAAACCATAACACCATAACATAAGAAATTTATATGTGGAAAACTCTAAAAAGGGAAAAACCATGGTGGGGTTGATACTATTAGTGATTTGATTAGCTTCACAACAATGAGAGCGGGGGGGGGGGGGGTGAATTAGTGTTGTACCGGTTGGTATCCAATTTTAACTTATTTACCCTTTTACCTAATTTACTATTATACCGGTAAGCTGAAAATAATGCAATGATAAAGAACAGAATAAGAAACATAGAAATACAACATAAAAAAAATGTTTTTGGTGAGGAAACCCTGTAAGGGGAAAAACCTTAGTGGGATTTGTGACCCACAATATCTTATTCACTGGCCAGCTGAATAACTATTATTGTTACAAAGGGTTCTGCACATGCAGAGAGGCCAACCGCCTAGAGCTCACTGCTCAATCACAAAATAGGGAGTCACACTGACTACAACATCATTCTGATGTATATACAAAATTGAGCTCTTAACAATTCATCTGAAATGTTGAATGAAATCTAGTTTAGGTTCAGTCTGATACCAGTTTCATACCCTCAAAACCCTTTTCGGTATGCATATATAAAAGGATTCTATATAAATATCAATGTCTCTACTACAAACATATATTCACATTCCTCTGATCGTATTCACTCATACATAATCTCCTTTATAGATTTGGATTATTACACACATCATCTCTATCATAAAAGTCTAATCATCATTTCTAAAAGACTAATTTAACCTTACATATATATGAGCTACTACAATCTATAGCCATGTTAGCCCAAATACAAAATATAATTATAATTTAAAAATATATTTTTCAATCAAAACTCATTGAAGAAGTCGGCTCTTGATGTCGGTGAATCTCTTGCCGGTGTGCTCTATAAGCCGATGTCTGTGTGCTTTCTTTCTCAATGTACACTAGTGCTGGCATGTGATGATTTTGTGCTGATTTAGGTTTTCAATGGTATGTTGCCATAAATGACAACACTTCACCTATCTCAATGAGTGTCAATTACAAACAATCTCCCCCTTTGGCATTAATGGCAACACTCATGAGAAAAGCTGCCAAAAATAGTCTCAAAACCTCAAAACCTATTAACTCAAAAGTCTCAAACATTTGTCATACCATTCTCCCCCTGAGCTAATTATCCATGTGCTCTGAGATGTACCCTTACTCATATATATTTTTCTCATGGCTAATTCCTCCCCCTTTGACATCAATGACAAAGGTAAAATCTAAGGAATATATACAAAAAATTTGTACAAAGATTAAAATCTTTCACCTCAACTTGATTGCAAAAGCTAGAAAATTTCTGCAAACAACTGCTTTAAGTCCTCCATGAACTTATCACTTCTCACCATCATATTCTTAGTAGTCTTTATCATGTCGGTGAGGTGGTGCAGTACCTATTCCTCATTCTTGTCTACTGATTCCTTAGATTTGCTAAGGTTTTTCTTTTGCATCTGTAGGTTGTCCAATATTGGACTTATTAATCCTTTGAGCTCCTTAGCTCTCTTTATGATCCTCTCCTTATCTCTTTCCAAACTTGAAAACTAGCTTTCATACATTGAGATCTCATTGTCTATTATAGATGTCAACTTTGATGATCCAATGACCTTATCTACAAAAAAAAGTGATTTTGTCTTGTGTTTCCTTGGTCTTGGAGTCAATGTTCTTGGTTAGAAGGTAATATTTACAAGTTTGTTAGTAAATGCCTTTATACTCCATTATTCTTCTGTCCAACTCCGGTATAATATTGTTTAGCTTATCAGAATTTTCTTTTATTGATTTCTTTACAAAGTCCTTCCTGTCTTGATTTATTTTCTCCCAAATTCTCTTCTCAGAGACTTTTTTGATGATTGTAAATTTGAGGTAATAGACTTAGTCAAAATTTCTAACCTCTCAAATTGGCTAGTGCCATCACTTATCTCACATTCCGGTACAAGTTGTTACAAAACTTGGATTTCTTGATCAATAGCTTTTACTTCAGTTGTGTTACCTTCTGTTAATTTCCTGATGGTTTCCAATAGTAGTTATGTGATGCTTGTTGCTCCAATGGCCTTGTTGGTATCAACTATTGTATTTTGTGATGTGTCGGTAACATCAACCTTGTCATCCTTCTTTTTTGTCTCTACCTTCTCCTCTTCATTTTTCTTCTCAGTTTTATCTTCCTTGTCTTCTTTTTCTTTCACCTTTTTACTTTCATCTTTCTCTTCCTCTTCTTTGTTTTTCTCCTCTTTGTCTTCTTTTTCCTCTTTTTCTTCTTCTCCTTCCTTATTTTTAGAGTCCTCTTCCAGTTTCTCCTTTTCACTGTCCTTTACCAGTGTATCATGTATCAGTGTTTCTTCTTCTTTCTTTTCTTCCACATTCTTTGATTCACTCTATGAATCAACTATCTTTTGAGCTTTGGTGTCATGATCTTCAGGTTTCTCTATTACAATATCCACTTTCCCTGAATCTACCTCCATAAAGTATAATATATTGTCTTGCACATCATCCTCTGGTTCACCCTTGTCTTGTTCCTTTGGTGGTTCTGCTACCAGGTTGATGTCAATTGCCAGTGGAGGTGGAAGGTTATCCTTGACTGTAATTGTTAGAATGTTTCAAACCTTTCCTTTGTCTTTATCTCCTCCTTTCCTCTTATAGACTATGGTGGGGGATTTCTCTACTTTCAACTTTTGTTCCTTCAACTGCAATTCATGGAAGTACTTCTTCCGTCCTTCTTGTGTCTCCTTCACAATTTCATTTTTTCTACCTACCATGAGGCTCACATGTTGGTGCTTTCTTTGAAAGATAGTTGTGTTTGCCCTAACAATGTGTTCATCTATTTCTACTTGTGTATCCACATGACAAAATTGGAGTTCTCTTGTCTTTATTGTTTTGTCCATTTCTATCACTAACATCCTTCTTGCATCAAGATTGTTGTATAAGGCTTCTGGCAATTGATCCACAACTTAAATTAATGCCTTATTAAACATATCTAAGTGAACTATGAATTCTTCCTCTACCTCTAGTTTGTCAAGATCATTAAGAGTATCATAGAATTTCTCTATCTTTCAGAGAAATCTATCATTTGTGATCTCATTTACTAACTAGGTAGATGCCATCTTCTTCGGTGGTTTCTATTGTCCTTTAGCTCTTCTGTCGGTGTTCCTTGTAGCTTGTTGTTTAACCCTTCCTCCTTTGATCTCTTTGGTGATAGTGGATGTCCTAGGCTTCTTTGGTGGAGGTGTTGCTAGTTGAGGTTTGGGTCTAACAACCCTCTTGAATTCCAATGGTGCATCACTTTTAGTTTTGGAGGAAGAATCTATGGTAGTTGTGATGCCTTCTAGTTTTTCCTTGGCCTCTGTCACAATTGCAGTGGTACCAGTTTCAAATTCTATACCTTTGAGTCCTTCTATCTTGACAATGCTTTCCTTGAGTTCTTGTACAATTTTTGAGGCACTCTTAATTTGTGTCTCTCTTTTCCTCCTTCTAAATTTTGTTTCCACTTCTTGGGTTACTATTTCAGGAGTTCCAAAAACTGGTTGATTAAGTGCAACTTCTGCATCTAGTAGCATCTTTGCATAGTTTTCCAGAATCTGATCATCCACTTCATAACCCATTTCAATTACCCAGACCTTTCTAGGTCTCATTGCTTCCATAAGGATCTCATCTCTCTTAATCATGAAGAATATGTTGTTTACATAGTTGTCTACTATCTTTTGTGAGATTCTTTCCCTTTTATTCATCTTGATTTGGAAATCTTTAAAATACCCCCACAATGTCTTGTTCCTTTCATTTCCCATGCCGGTGATGGCATCCTTAATCTATTTTCCAACTAGGAAATCAAATGCAAAGTCCTTGTATCCTAGACCGGGGACTTCCTTAGAAAAATATAACATTAGGAAAACCAATAGATTACCAAATTTGAAAGTGCCATTTTTGTCACCTTTAGTATTATCTAGATTTATTATGAGTTCATCTCTAAGCCATTCACATAGGTCAATATTGGCATTGTTCATTATCATTTGATAAGCACTGTGAATACATAAACTGGAAACAAAGTTGAGTCAGTTGGTATGTCCAACCTTATAGCCAATGACCATACTAGCAAACTTCACATTGTTGTCTTTGATGGTGCTTACCCTCATTGATCTGCTATCAAATGTGGCTCCAGTAAGCTCTATAACTTCATTGTTGGAGATCTTCTTCTTCTCAAGCCTACTACCGGTTTGGAGTAAACTAGTAATAGCCCTAATTACTTCTTTGGTGATCTTGTGAGGTGGGTCTAACCACATAAGTTCTTTGTGTACTCTGCTTAACACATATTTGATCATTTTTGGGTCGAATTCCAGGATATTGGACATGCCCAAAAATCCTAGGTCTTCCAATATCTTATTATATGATTTGATAACACCCTTATCATCTATTAGGATGGTTTTGTACATGGTTTTGATCTCTTCGGTTCCTATCTCCTCTAGGTTATAGTGAATGTATGCCCTAGGGTCCTCGACATACGCAACTTCGTTAGGGATTTTAGAAAATGTTCCTACTAAGTCATCTATAGTAGCAATCTTAGGGATTTTCTTGAAATTAGGGCTTGGTCTGTCCACTACTTGCACTACAATGGGATTCAGGATGAATGTAGGTGTAGTAGATGAGGATTTCATATCAAAATATATGAGAGACCCAAAAAATACCTCTTTTTCACAATACGGTTATGAAACCTAATTAAATTCTCAAATACTTTACTCAATCCTTACTTTAGGTTGCTCTGATTGTTTTTATCTCTGCTCTGCTCTGATTTGGATGCTCAAATGCTTAGGTAATCTCAAATGAGAAGATTAACCGCTTTATAAAATCAAACTTAGGGTT
This sequence comes from Chamaecyparis obtusa, assembly GCA_027943335.1. Lineage (NCBI taxonomy): Eukaryota > Viridiplantae > Streptophyta > Pinopsida > Cupressales > Cupressaceae > Chamaecyparis > Chamaecyparis obtusa. The sequence goes on from BSBK01011432.1 coordinate 33,355, forward strand.
GGTTGAATCATAAATGCTAGTCATTGTACCATGCTGATTTCACAAATTCAATATCTATGTCGGTACAAACTGAAATTGATAACTAATCATCCTTCCCAATGGCTGAGGGGTAAAATGCATGATAATTATTTGATTTGCCTACCCCTAAGGATTTTTACCTTAGTTGGATGAAGAAGGTCCTGCCAGTGCAGGATTGCCCTGTTCTGTCGGTTGAACAACTGTCGGTTGAGCAACTAAAGAGTTTTTTCCTTCATTTCCAATCTCTGTCTTTCTCACCCATTTTTTGTTATGTTCTTGTTTGATCTAATTTACCTTTATCATTTGATCTTCTTTTATCTATTCTTCCATTCTGTGTCAGTATGGTTCTGCTTCTACAAAAAATTGCAATATGCCCAATCTAATTGCATGAGTAACATGTCACATTATTCATTTGGATTGCTTTGCCATATCCTTGGCTGATTTTGGTTCTGCATTGGTTAGACAAATATCCAAATTTTCCACATATATAACATTTCACATTCATTCTGCAATCACTTGTCCTATGACCATATTTGCTGCATTTAAAACATTGACCGTTAAATGCATTTGCATTCTTATGGTTCCTAGTTCTGCAGTGATTTGCTCTATGACCAAATTTGTTGCAATTGAAACATTTCCCATTGAATTTATAAGAATTAGGTTGTCATATCTATTTCCTTTGATTTTGAATTTCAAGAGTGCTTTGTTGATGGGTTTCATGATTTGATGTCCCTGAACTTTGTCCTTGTTCAAATCCAAGTCTAATAGTATCTCCACTATTCCTCTAATTTCTTATCATTTCTTCAAGCTTTGCTAAACTGACTGTGAATTTGTTCTTATATTCACTGGTAGTGATCAGATCATTCCTTAATATCTCAATCTATCTTTCAAGTTCAACTTTGTCATGATGGATTTGTGTTAGGTCTTTTCTATACATATCATTTTCATGACTCAATCTGATACATTCATCTGATCTTTCTTTCACGGATCTAGCCAAATTTTCTTCATTCTTCTTTCTATCTTCAATCTCCTTTGACAATCTCATGGTCAAATCTTGCATTTCTTTCCTCATCATGTTGTTCTCTTGTCTCAATTTTTTTACAATATCCCTGAGAGTTTCACTTTCCTTATTGTCTTGATTTTGCAATTTCTCACATAATTCCTTTCTCTTGGCTTGTGCAGTGCTCAGCTTCTCTTGGAGTGTATGGATAAATTCTTGAGTAGATCTGAGTTCATCTTCCATCTTTAGATTCTTCAACTTCTCTACATCAAAATCTTCAAGTGCCACTTCAAGTTGTTGTCTTAAACATTTCTCCATGGATACCAGTTTCAGGAACTTCCTCAAGTTGTTAGGCTTCTGGAAATAGAGGACCAGGCTCTGATACCAACTGTTAGCAATTTGATTAGCTTCAAACACTGTGTTGGAATAAAATAGAAAAGCTAATGTACTGAGAGGGGAGGGGTCAATCAGTATATTTAAAATTTATCTTTTCCAATTCATTTGATATAACATAAACTATTATCATTCACCGACTTCATTAACATGCATAAAATAACATAATCATGCAAGATCGTAACTCATAAAGCAATAACACATAACACCATGATTTTGTTCACATAGAAACTCTTGGTTAGAGAGAAAAACTGTGGTGGGGATGACACCCACAACTTCACTATTGCAACAATAAAGATGCTTAGTTAGAGATACAATGTTTAGCTATTTCTGATAGCTTGCCCAATTAAGAGTACAAAAGACTATTAAGTCTACCTTGTTAAAGGATTTTAGCAAATACTAATTTAATTATTGCACCTGGTTAAAGGATTTCAAGTTTATAGACTGGTTAGAGTCTACCCAGTTAAAGGATTTTATAAAAACTTAGTACAATATCAATCACTACAAGAATTGTATGTATTTTGCATCAACATATGCTTTTCAGACTCTATATGCTTAGTGTACCGATTACCTCATCTCTCCTTTGTAACTCTGAATCACCTTCTCTACTCGGTATCCTCTTTGATCTATTCTTCAGACTCTATATGCTGAAAACCTAGAAAACTACTACTGAAAGTAGGAAAATGGGTCCCAGCAACAAGGCTTGATTAGGTACCCAAGTACAATGAAATCTTTGAAAATAGAAGAAATAGAGAAAACCTAGTGGGAAAGTCCCTACTCCAAAAAGAGATGAGAAATGTCCCAGAAAATAGGAACAATGAAGAACATGTAGAACACCTCTAAAGCAAGAAGTTGCAACACTGTAAAAAAGAACTGTTGATCTGAAGAACCTCCACTGAAAGAGAACATGACCAAGTAGAGAAGACTTTCACCAAAGCCTAAAGAGATAATCAATCGAACCAAGGAAGCATAAGAACCAACAGGTACAACCCCCCATTATGCTAAGGTGGAGAGACAGGTACACTGAAAAGCAATGCCAAAGATAGATGCATGATAGAGAACCAGGAGCATCGAGTGCTGATGAGAGTACAAACACATATAAAGGCAATGTTGATAAAAGGACACACAACATGAGGCTAATGTCAAGAAGGGACACCCACTTGACAAAAGTCTACTGGAAAAATACTAGATATCAAACCCCCCCATGGCACTTTATAATATAGTGCGAGTACAATGAGCACAAGATGTGCAAGATCCCAAGTGAACAACATGCATGACACTTTATCTCAGTGCATCACAGAATGGAAATGCTATAGAAAAAGATGTATACAATGCTCAAATAGGATAAGAATCTAGAATGACATGCATGATAAATAAAGACAAGCCATCTGAAATAACAAGTGAGATCCCAGGACCTGTAATAACCTAGATATCCACTAGAGTGCAAAAAAGAAAAATACTAAATAAAATATACCTAGAAAATAATGAAGAAAAATGACCTATACCACTAAATAGAGCACATAACCACCTTTCCAATGAGATCTCATATGCCAAAAATGGATTCCGGATGAGCGAGATATGTCTCTCGGAGTGCAAAACTGAACATCAAGCTTTAACAGAAAAAACACTATCCAAATGGCAAAATAAAAAGTTCCAAATCCCAGATCTTGAAATTTCTCAGAAAGAGCTTTTCGTTAATATATAATACGCCCAAAAAGGTCTCCGTATGACCAAGATACAACCAAAAAACCCAAGGCTGCTCAAAAATAGGGTCAAAAAGCCCATTAGGGGCCCTCTGGTGGCTGACCGGGGAGAGGTGGCCAGTGGGCGACTCACTGGCGGTGCTCAGGTGGCGTACCAGTGGTGGGTGGGTGGAGCAAAATCACAAGCCAGAAAAAATAGGACGGCAGCCGAAAAGGGAGCCACCGGGAGCCGTCGGCTAGAATTTGGGGGTCGGCGGTGGTCCCAAGGGGGCCATCGGCAGTGGTCCCCAAAGGGGGCTACCAGTGGTGGTCCCTATGGGGCCATTGCTATGGCTGGCAATTCTACCACCTATAGGTGAGTACAGGCCCACAGGACCTAGTACGACCTGGCTGAGACCCAAAAAATTGCCCAGATTTTGAAAGTTGTCCAAATTGGACAAATTCTATATGGAAATAGGGGTTTTTGGGTGCTCTGGACACAATTGTGAGGTTAGTTTGTGCCCAAAGTGCACCAAATGAAAGCTCCCTCCTAGATCCACACTAGAAACTCTAAAAATCATAGATCTAAGAAACAAGGTCAGATCTCTCACAAACTAGACAGGGGCACACAGATCTGGAGCTCTGATAGCATGTTAGAGTTGATGAAACAATCAACCCCACAACTCCCATAGGATCACTTGCATGCAAAAACCTGGCACAAGAAGAGAAGAGCAAAAAGCTATGGAGGCAAGAAATCAAAGATCGACATCATGTGCAAATATTGAGAAGAAAATACTCAAAGTAATAGTCTGATTATGATCAACTAACTTGATTAGAAATTACAAAGAGGTAAAATCCTTATAAAAGAATCACAAACCCTAAAGGGTGATAAGACCTAGGTTGCACAATAATAATTAATCAAATAATTAATTATTATATGCCTAAGTTTAGCTTAAGTAACTAGAGATAATAAGTAACTTAATAATCAAATCAAAATGACTTAATTAATAAGATAAATAACTTATTACTCTAACAATGTTCAATCATATATTTATATTCCCTATGATTCAACTGAATCTTTCCTCAAGCTTTGTAGAAGATTTACACTTTGTGTCTAGGTTCAATGAATCTGGTATATCTTTTGTGTCTACTTTTCTTGCTCAGTAAAATGTTTCTTTTGACCTCGGTAACTACTTTGTGTACTCAATAATCATATGCTTAGTACTCAGTTATAACTTTCTTTCTGACTAGTGCTCGATATGAACTATTCGGTTAGGCTTTATCAACTTCTTTGTTTAACTTAACTTACTTTTTGTACACTGACTGACTCTTCCTTGTTCACCGAATGACTTTGACAAAACTAATGACAACAAAACATCCATACTAGTAATAGTCTCCCCCTTTGACATTAGTTTGGGATGTTTGACAAAAACATTCAAAGTCATCAAGATTTTCAAATTTTCAAAACTTAGTCAGTTCTCCCCTGACTCAGTGCTTGCTGTATATACACTTCATTTCGGTATACATGCCTCTTGATACAAACTCCCCCTTTTGATATACTCTACATAATCCTCATTACTCCTCATTTATATCATCTATATACACATATACTCCCCACTTTCATTTTCTCTTTCATTTGCTCTTACATATACTCCCTCATTTTTTACAAACATGCCAAAAACAATAACTGACTAATGTGAATTTGGTGGGGGTAGTTTATAAAAAATGTACTTATACCCGGCCTTTGCTTCCTCTAAAATCTTCTGCCATTGCAACTTTAAATTCTCCAAGATCACAAACTATTCAGAGATATTTGTTGCATGTTCAACCATTATGTCCAGTGCACTGCCTTCTTCTTGATCAACTAAATCTTGTGCTTGGTGGATGTGCCTTTGCAATGACTTAATTTAGGGAACAAGCATAAGGTGTAAGTTCATGAGATCCATTTTGATCCTATTTTCTTCAATCTGGAGTTCATGTTGTTGATTCATCAATGTTTGAAGCTTTGTATAGTAATCGGCAAATGTGCCATGCTAGCTTGTGGTCCTCAACAACTCGGTTAGTTCTTTCTCAACATTGTCATCTTTTAACCGAATATCCTTTGTAAAGAATGATATTAAATATAATTTCTAAAATAATGAAAGAATATCTTGTAATTGGGGTTTAAGGGCTGCAAGAAGTTCAGACAGTTTCACGTGACCCAATGCAACATCTGTTAGTACTTGATCAATCATTTTTGTCGTTAGCTCTTTCACATTGAGCTTTACCAAATACTCAGATGTCTCAACATCTGACTCATTTATTTGTTTTAGTAGCTCTTCTAACTATGTATGAATAGGGGCTACCTCAGTCACCTTTGCTTCAGGAACAATTTCATGCAATAAACTCTTTACATTTTGCAAAATATTAGTTCTATGTGGTTTTGCTAACCTTTTGTCCTGCTCAGCCTTGGCTTTACATAATTCTCCAAACTCCATGAGCTCATGTGCTTTTAGTTTAGAAATATTAACATTCATAATAACAATTGGTTTTCTCATATTAATCTTAAAATTGTATCTTTTCCTCTCCTTAGATTTTGGATCAAACGAGCTTTCAACACTTGAAATAATTAAGGCACTTGATGCTTTACCTTCATCTAATGTTTGCCCAACTGTAGCTATTTCTTGTGTCTTCATAGCTTCAGTAGATGGATCCTATTGCTCACTTTTCTTTTCCTTGGTATTGTCTGGTATCATGCCCTTGTCCTTCTCCTTTTTCTTCTCCTCTGCACTCAGAACTTCTTTCTCTTCTATCTTATGCACATCCTATTCTATTTCCTTCATAGCTTCTTGTCCTATCGTTTGAACTTGTGAAACTGATGCATTTTTAGTTTGTGTTTTTGTAGTTAGTGCTTGCATCTATTGCTGACTGTTGATGATAGTGGTATTCATAGTACTTGATTCAGTAAGGGGTACCTGCTTGGTAAGAGAGATTGTATCCTTACTGGGTTGCTCAGATCTAGGCTTATCTTGCTTGTCCTTCTGCTCAACCTCTTTTCCTTTATCTAAGCTTTATTCTTCAACATCTTTTTGTGCTTTTGTTGCAGATTCTTTGGTGGATAGAAATGGATGAATTTTCTAAATTATAGGGTTTTTGTCCATCAGATGGCATAAGTTGTCTCATCCATAATCTTAGTATCTTGTGACTCGATGGCCATAACATCTTCATCTTTATTGAAGCCTTCAGTAGGATTAGGCTCAGTTATCTCTTCAATCTCTACTTCATCATCATCTTTGTCCATAGTAAGATCAATGGGATCTTACTCACTTTGTTGCATTTGGGATCTTACATCCATTGGTTCATTATCAGTAACATCATGTTGCACATGTTCTTCTTCAGTTTTGTGCTCCTCAATGAGATTGAAAATATCTTTCCACATTTCTTCGGTGTCTTCTTCCACTTCAAGTAATTTACCATTCATTAATTTCAATGTTCTTCCTTTCACCAAAAATCTTTTGTTGTACTTTTTCAAATTTATTTTGACTTCTTCAAACAACTCAGGAATTAAGTGAACTAAAATTCTTTCCCTCATTTGTTGCTCCATATTCATTGCATATTTCCATTTGGCATCTATTCTTTGATATAAAGAATCTTGTACATAACTAACAATTTCCATCGGTGTCACGCTGAAACTATTAATCTCAAAAATAATAGCATCTTCAATTTTTACCTTATCTGCATCAGTTTGCTTATCAAACTTTATCAACTTCACAGTGCCAAAATCTCTAGTCACTTTGATAGATTCGCCAAATGAATCAACACTTTTTAGATCAACAGGTTGGCTTTTCATAATTTAAAATTGGTTCTTGTCATCAGACTCAATGTCACTTTCCTCATTAAGCTTCAATTTTGTTCCTGGTTTCTTCTTATAGGTTTTTGTTATTGGTGGTTGTGAGTAAACCTTTTTCTTCTTGGCAGGTGGGGAGGCAGTAGACCTTGTCACTGGTCTAGAACTCTTTGTAATCGATGCAGATGCTTCCTATGGTGTCTTCTTCCTTTTCAATATTTTGCCCTTCAGTAAATCAGTTATCATTGTATTTGCAACATCCTCAGTTGCATCTCCTTCAAGTTCTAGTGGCTTCTCCTTGATGGTCTCATCAGTTGCTTCACCATACTTCTCGATAAGCTTTTTAATCATTTTATGTGCTTTATTCACTGTTCTCAGTAGCAAGATGCTCATCTTTACCTTTTCCTTAACCTCTTTGTAGGTTCCATATTCCTAAGCTCTCTTGTCCTTGGGCTGCTTAAAAAATACTTCAATTTGTTGGGATGCAATGCCCTCATCCATCTCATAACCCATAGCCAGTAGAGGTGTAGTCCTCGGCTCAACAACCTTGACATAACATTGATCTATGTCAACCTTAAATCATATAGTATCTCAGTGTTGCTCAACCAGTTGAGGTGGAATTCTGAACCTCAAATGCATTCTCTCCTGAAATATATTGAAGTAATCATTCATTATCATGTTAAAATTATCACCTAGTTGTTCAATCTAGTCATTTATCTGGCAAGTGATCAGTCTTTCGGTGTCCCATTTGACAGTACTGACTGTAGGAAAGAACTTTTGAAAGTAGAAGAACATACATGTGAGATTTAGCCAAGATCATGAGGATCATTGAATGCATAATAGAGACAAAAGATAGGACAAGAATAAATTGTATCCTCATCAATAACAATAATGCAATCAACTGGATTGTGCTAGATATCAACTAGATAGATACAATGAGAATAGGCCTGCTTATATAGCCAAGGCCAAGAGATAGGTGAACACAAGATGTTGACAAGTGTCAACATGAGATGAGAGGGTAGGTAGGAGATATGAGCAAATATTCCACATGAGGTGGATCACCCACCGAAGGTGGAATTATCATTCCACTATAAGTGGAGATTATAAAGCTATAACAATATCACACACCATAGAAGGTGGGATTTCTCCTACACACACTATCCCAATGTGGCACAAACAACTAAGTGTGACATACCCCAAACTACTAGAAATGCATGTCCCTAAGTAAACTTAAGTAATGTGTAATTATCCAATGTATAGGAAAGAAATCCTCGTACAAGAATAAATAATTACACCAACAATACATACCAAAATAGAACCGAATTTCAATGTTTTAGAAGTATTATTCTTCTTCGGCTTCCTGATGGTACTCAAATTCTCAAATAGTTGCTTCAATAGAAATTCACATAGATCAATATGCATTCCCTTCTTCACAATTTTGTATGCTACATCAACTACACTGCATGGAACACTATTTTCCCTAGAAGACTGATAAAAACAATAACCAATTACTCTAATAGAAAACTTTAGCTCGGGATTTTTCACATCATTTAGCTTCAATCCTTTGTCATCTGGTGAAACACTTGTTAGGGTAATCAATTCCTTCTATGGAATCATTTTAATAGCTTGAGCATGGTCGCCAATCAGATATCCAATAATCACATGAATAATATCCTTTGTTATCTTAAGATTTTGTTCCTCTAGCCACATAAGTTCATCATGCACTTGGCTAAGCACAAAACTGACCCATTGGGATTTGAAAACCTTAGGGTATGCAAGTGCTTCTATCAAACCCTTGACCTTCAGATGCTCATATTTATCTTGCAACTTACCATCAGTGCACAAATCCTTGTACGTTTCTTCGATCTTTGTATGACCTAGTTCATCAACTCCACACCGGGTGAAGAATCTCACATCCTCAATTAGAATAACTCACTCTGATATAGAGGAAAACACAGATTTTCTATATGGTTCAATAGCTATTTTCAATGCTAGCTTGTATTTTAGGTTTGGTTGCTCAATTGTATCTACTACTACTACATCTTGAATCTTCAACTAGGGCACAATGAAAATACACTCGACCAAGCTAAAACTCGATTCATATGTAATTAAAAAACTTCGGTAGCTTTATAGAATCACTAAGAAAATTTGATAAATACCTTTTAGTCTCTCAATTGTACTTGACAAATTCTGCTCTGCTCTACTTCAAAATAAGGTAAGTGAAAATGACAACGAAATCATACTTTTATGCCCTTTTTGAATTTAGGGTTTCCAATTGTAAAGTTAGGTATGCAATAAATGCATCTCATCCATTTAATTTCTCTTTCACTGAACTCTCTTCTTTTCACTCTTTCACCGAACTCTCTGTTTATACACTTATTCACCGATACCATTCTTTGCTTCATACACCGACCTCGTAGTCCAATAAAAAATTACTTTGATTTTTACATAGATTCAGCTTATATCATATCCATCTTAAATATGCTAATGGATTGAAGTAAAAATCTATCTAGGAACTGCTTAAGATTTGAAGAATTGATTTTACCATTCCTAGATACCTCTTATGCTTAGTTTGAAGAAGATGCACCCAATCCAGGAGACGTGGTGTCGATATCTATTTTAGAGGTGGTGCTAGCATCTTGTGATCTTTTTATCCACATGTGATTCATATGACTCCTTATTTCTTCAACACTTGTTCTTAGTTGATCATTACTCACTTCCTCGATTGTATCATTGACTCGGTTCCTGCAATCTTTTGCAATATTTCCTACTTTATGACAATGAAAGCATGCCATTCTAGGGTTTCTCCATGATCTTCTATTATACCTTCCATGTAGCAATATGCAATTTGCTACAATGTGTCCATATCTTCCACATGCTTCACATCAGATCCTTATATTATAATCCCATGGTATTAATGCCTTTACTAGGTTAACTCCTCTATTCTGTCAGTTGTTTGTAGTATTTTGCCGATTAGGTGCCCACTTGTGATTCTTCCTTTGTGACCAGCATTCTTCAGTTCTATGACCATACTTATTACAATTATTGCAGTTGTCGTTGAACTTTAGTTTCTTGGTATTGTTCATAGTCCTTGATCTGCACTCAAGTGCTCAGTGTACATACTTGTCACAATTACAACAATACCATTCAAACTTAGGAATAGTCAGTTTCTTACCTTTCTTACTCCTACAGACTTTAGCTGTGTGGCCTAGTTTTCCATAGTAGTTGCAGCTTGGCTTCTTATGATTTGGTGGATTTTCATTGCCTTGATGTCCAGCTTGTTCTGATAATTCCCCTCTCTTAGTAGTACCATTTGTTGGCATATGATGATGTTGATGCGGATGTTACATGATGATGATTACCGAGATGTGATTGTTAGCATGATTTATGCTAATAAGTGTGATCATATGCATATTGTTTGTCATTGATGTCAAGCAATTGATTTGTAATGTAATCATGTGGTGAATCATATGTTTGATGATTCTATAGTGTTTTTATGTTTGTATTCCATCCTTAGAATGTCTAGGATGAGTCAGTGAAACATGAGGAGAAAATGAGTTAAGTGTTGTTATGAACTAGTGTAAATACAATTCATTTATTAAGCTAGAGGAGCTAGTCGATAAGAGTCAGAAAGACAGTGTTAACCGAGTCACTAAAGAACACTATTGTAATCGAGTAAGCCAGGAGCGCTACCAAGTAAAAACATAAGATATTTAATGATTAAACATGATATTTAATAAAGGAAATCCAGTGCAGAGATGTTGATAAGATCAAAGAGAGGTTAGGTATGGAGATCTACAAAGGAGAATTCAAATTAAAGATCTATAGTGAAGATTAAGCGGTCACAATGGAGTTGTGAGTTCCAAGGTTGACAACACAAGTTTTGAGGTAGGGAAACATGTTATCAAGCGGATGATTCATTGAACCTGGTTAGTTTAATGATGTGAAGGCTGAGATTGAGCGGTGATTATGCAAATGTCATGCCTGTCAAAACCCTAGGGAAAAAAAGTTAAATAAACTATAATAAAGGTGAATTTTTTAATTTTTTTTAAGTATAACATGTTAAGTGAAGTTAAAACATTAAGTGAATTATTATTAACACATTATACTGCGGAAGCAGAATATAGTTTATTCCCTAAGGTCTTGAAATAGGAATGATTAATTGAATCATTAAATTAATTAATAAGCTTAAGTGATGATTGATTTTAAAAATCTTAAATGGATTAAGTTCATTTTACAAAACATAATTGTGAAGACTTAATTAATGAATTAACCACTTAAGGTACATTTGAATGTTAACAAGATTGAAACATAATTTACGGAATAGAAAAAGCATCCATTAAATAACCATTACATCCATAAGATAAAGTACTAAAAGGAAAAAATGAACATCAAAGAAAATATCCACAACACATGATCTGATCTCAGAGTTCACCCCATAGGACTACATCTCTGGGTCTACCAACTGGTAAGACCATCATTCAACTATTATCACTAATCGGTTACATTGCCATCCTTCAATGAAGGGAATACATTACAAATATCAAGACCATAAAATAGTCAAACAATAATCTCAAAATAGAAATAATCATCAAGTGAAACATATAAATAAAATGTACATCTAGAGCTGTGAACCATGTCGCTAACAATGAAACATTGATGTAACCATCAAGATCCCTGATCCAACACATCATTATAACCTTTCAATGCAACAAGATACAATATAAAAATCCACAACATCCATAATCATAAAAACCATCCACAAACTACTCCAGATGACGCACTAAAAATGGTGATGTAGGTAGGAGTGTCATCGTATGGGTTGGCATGGCCCACTATCTGGCCCTTTAGGATACCTAACCAACTCTCATGGAATTACGTGACATCCTCTACCAACCGGTGGCACCACCTAATGGCCATGCAGACCCATCATATCCTTTCTTACTGACAAGGCATATGTGGTTTGCCATTCTAGGCCTTCCACATTCTGTCTTATGTCTATATAAACACTTATAGCATGGAAGGGGCATCAATTAGGTGGTGGAAAATCATCTATAAATTGGGTGATTGAAATGAACAAAGGGTTGGCAAAGTTTAGGAGTTTTTATGATGTCGAAGTGAATACCAACTAACTAGATAGATTGGTGAAGAGTTTGTGAAGTGGATTTCAAGGAGAATCCAGAGTATACTATCGAGCTGTGAGTGGAAGAGAACATAACAAGGGTTTGATTAGCAAAGATAAGTTGCAGAAAGACAAACTATTTTTGTGTTTAGCTTTGTGAATCTTGTAGTAGTGAAATCTCTTAACCGAGTGGATTTAGCAGTCCTATTGTAATCCCTTTAGCAAGGTGATATTCTGATAGAGTGTTAGAAAGCCTTTTGACAAGGTCACTTTTAGCAGAGTGAAAGATCTTAATAGGTCTGAGTGAAATCCTCTAACCGGGTCACACCTAACAAGCGTGCATTGTAATCCTTAACCAAATTTGCTTTTAATCGAGCATACTTTAGAAGGGTACTTTTATTTGTGGCTGACAATTCCCATAGTGGTTTTTCCCTTTTCAAGTTTCCACGTTAAATCCTAGTATCATATATGTTTATGATTTCATTTGTGTGTGATTTCATAATAACAGTCAAGTCGGTTAATGCAACACTGTCACACTGCACTGAGTCTGTTATTGCTTACCGAGTGAATTGTTTTGAAGTTTGATATTTGTAAAGTTAATTAAAGTAGTTGATTCACCCCCCTCTCAGAAAATCAATAATTGGTATCAGAGCTAGTACTCCGAGGAGAAGTTTAAAGGAACTTGAGTCAAAGATCCACGATGTATAAGAGGGAGGCACCCAAGTTGAACAAGCATAACTTTGCAACATGGAAAAATAGAATGAAGCTGCACATACAAGGCATTGGTGAGAATGCACTATGGTTTCTGGAGAATGACTATGAAGATCCACCTTTTAGTCCCATGTCATTGGAGTAGTTAAGAGAAAGACAAGACCATGTACACACTATGGCTGAAATTGTAGCATCTCTCTCCGACCAAGACTTTAATGATTTGGCCAAATGTGATATAGAAAGGAAGATGTGGGAGAAGCTTACCACTATACACGAAGGAGATGAACATGTCCTGAAGGCAAAGGTTGATAGCTTAAAAGGTCAGTATGATATGATGAGGATGAAAGAAGGAGAGAACATTGCCCAATATAGTTCAAGGTTGAAAGAAATTATGAGTGCAATCTGAGGAGATGGAGGAAAGGTTGAAGAAGAAGAAGAAGTGACAAGAAAAATGTTGAGGACAATGTTACCTACTTATGCCATCCAAGTATCAGCCATCAATGAATTGCATTTTGTACCAAATATGCCTATTTCTTTGGATGCAACCATTGGTAAGTTAACTGCATTTGAGTTGAATAACTTTTATAATACTAAGCCACCTACAAGTCAAATAGAATCTGCATTCAATTCTTTACACATAGGCGAGTCTAGTGATTATAGATTTAGAAGATCTAGATTTGAAGATAGTGTGAATATAATATTGGAAAAGTATCATAGAAGTCAAGAAGAGGTAAAAAGGTTGTTTGAAGAGGAAAGAGAACAAGAAGAGCTAGAAGCACTACTTGCAAGAAGGCTACCAAGAGGCAAAGGTAGATACCAAGGGAAATTACCCTTGAAATGCTTTAACTGTGATAAGATAGGACACATGGCAGCAAGTTGTCCTGACAAGAATTGAGAGGATGATAAGGAAGACCGAGGTGAAAGCATAAGAGAATCGATTCAGAAGAAATCGAGACTTTATAAGAAAAGGCAAGAGATCCTGTTATATTGCTAAAGAAGATTACACTGATGATGATCAAAGTGAATAAGTGGTGTATGTAGCAGTCAAGGATCAATCAGATGAAGAAAGGTATGATGAAAAAACCTTGATTTCTCACATTATTAAAAATGATACATGGATAATAGGTAGTGGTTGTTCACATCACATGACTAGTGATGAACATAAATTTATTTCCATAGAAGACTATGATGGAGGTTATGTAAGATTCGATAATAACTCACCTTGTCTGGTGAAAGGTAAAGGAACCATTATGTTACTTGAGAACACAAAATGTGATGATGTATACTATGTTGAAGGATTGAAGTATAATTTGTTGAGTGTAGCACAACTTAACAACACAGGTTACCGATTGGATTTCCAACATTGAGCTATGAAAGTATACGATAAGAGAGGAAAGCTTGCAGCTACCAGGTCATAAACTAAAGGTAATACTTTCCATCTTCATATAGCTGACAAGAGTTGTTTATATGTGAAGGTTAAAGACACGTGGCTATGGCACAAGAGGTTAGGTCATGTGAAATTTTATAATCTGATCAAAGTTAGTAAGAAGCAAAGAGTAAGAGGCTTATCGAGATTGGAGAAGCCAAAATATGTGATATACAAGGGATGTCAACTCAGTAAGATGAAAAAATCAAGTTTTACAAGTAAGTCTCACACCTCAAGAGGTATTCTGGATTTAGTTCATACAGATTTATGTGGTCCCATGAGAACACAAAGTTACTATGGGGATACATACTTTATGATCTTTTTTGATGACTACTCAAGAATGATGTTGGTGATGTTCTTGAAAGAAAAATGTAAAGCTTTTCAGATGTTCAAGTGGTACAAGGCAAGAGTTGAGAAAGAATTTGGAAGACAACTGAAATGCCTAAGATCTGACAGAGGAGGTGAATTCATTTCTAATGAGTTTACTTTATTTTATAATGAACATGGAATAAAGAGACAAATGTCTGCACTGATTGATGAGACATTGTACCAATCAATGATTGGTAAGCTACAGTATGTTGTTCATAGTAGACTTGATATTGCACATGTTGTGGGTATAGTTGCTATATTTTCAGCTGATCCAAAGGAAACACACCTATCTGCAATAAAGAGGATATTCAAATATCTTAAGGGAATAGAGGAGTATGGTATACTTTATAAGAAAGGAGGTGATTTTGAACTGAAAGTATACACTAATGCAGATTGGGCTGGAAATATAGATGAAAAAAAAAGCACTAGTGGAGGAGTATTTTTCTTAGGAAACTGACTAGTGAGTTAGTTAAGCAAGAAACAAGGTTGTATTTCACAATCTATAGCCGAGGCAGAATATGTTGTTGTAGCACTGAATTGTGCTAACATATCATGGATTAAACGGTTGCTTGAAGGTATGCAAGAAGAGGTCACCGAGCCTATGACTATATATTATGATAACACAAGTGCTATAAACATATCAAAGAATCTGGTAATGCATGCAAAGATAAAGCATATTTCAATAAAATATCATTACCTAAGGGAAGAAGTACAAGAAAAGAAAGTAACACTGGAATATGTCAGTTCAAAGGAGCAGATAGCTGATATATTCACAAAGCCACTACCAAGAGATACTTTTGAGCACTTGAGAGGTAAGCTAGGGGTCCTTCCCCTATCTAATATTCACTGATAGATGTCGGTGAATGCATCAATTTTGAACTTAATAGAGATATCTATGTTAGAGTTGATGCTAGTAACTCACACTTTGGAGTTGCCAAAGTTGTGAAGAATGAACCAAGGTGGAAATTTCTATATCTGTACATGCAAGGTATTAATTATTGAGTAAGACAAATTTCAGACAAAATGAGGAAGATGAAGAGTAGTAGTGATCAGTAATCAGACTGAAATCTATCAAGCAGAGAAGTGATGGACTTCTACCGACGTGAGTTCTTCACGTTGGCATTTTTATCAAAGGGGGAGAATGATATTGATGCAGCAAGGAGGAGAATAGTAGAGATGCATCTGATAATGATGATAGGGGGAGAAGATTGACAGAAAGAGATTAATCTATGGGGGAGTAGCACCTATAGAAGAAGAAGATGCACACAGAACCAAGAACCTAGCAGATGTAGATGATATTTTCATAATGTAAACCAGGATTCCTATGCACTCATTCAGGAATACCTAGTAGAGAGCTAAGAAAGAAAGATCAGAGAGTTTATTGCATCAATTGGTTTGCCATCAATTCCAAAGGGGGAGATTGTTGGCATCTGATGATGATGCTGATGTTACATGATGATGATGATTACCGAGATGTGATTGTTAGCATGAGTTATGCTAATAAGTGTGATCATATGGATATTGGTTGTCATTGATGTCAAGCAATTGATTTGTAATTTAATCATGTGTTGAATCATATGTTTGATGATTCTATAGTGTTTATATGTTTGTATTCCATCCTTAGAATGTCTAGGATGGGTCGGTGAAACATGAGGAGAAAATGAGTTAAGTGTTGTTATGAACTAGTGTAAATACAGTTCATTTACTGAGCTAGAGGAGCTAGTTGGTAAGAGTCAGAAAGACAATGTTAACCGAGTCACTGAAGAACACTATTGTAATTGAGTAAGCCAGGAGTGCTACTGAGTAACAATAGAAGATATTTAATGATTAAAAATGACATTTAATGAAGGATATCCAGCACAGAGATGTTGATAAGATCGAAGAGAGGTTAGGTATGAAGATCTATGAAGGAGATAATTATGATTGAAGATCTATAGTGAAGATTAAGTGGTCACAATGGAGTTGTGAGTTCCAAGGTTGACAACACAAGTTTTGAGGTAGGGAAATGTTTTACCAAGTGGATGATTCATTGAACCTGGCTAGTTTAATGATTTGAAGGCCAAGATTGAGCAGTGATGATGTAAATCTCGATGATTAGGCGGTGGACAATCATCTATATATTGGGTGATTGAAATGAACAAAGGGTTGGCAAAGTTTATGAGTTGTTATGCTGTCAAAGTGAATATTGACTGAGTAGATAGATTGGTGAAGAGTTTGTGAAGTGGATTTCAAGGAGAATCTAGAGAATAATGTCGAGCCATGAGTGGAAGAGAACAGAACAAGGGTCTGATTAGCAAAGATAAGTTGTAGAAAGACAGACTATTTTTGTGTTTAGCTTTGTGAAGCTTGTAGTAGTGAAATATATTAACCGAGTGGATTTAGCAGTCCTATTGTAATCCCTTTAGCAAGGTGACATTCTGATAGAGTGTTAGAAATCCTTTTGACAAGGTCACTTTTAGTAGAGTGAAAGATCTTAACAGGTCTAAGTGAAATCCTCTAACCGGGTCACACCTAACAAGTGTGCATTGTAATCCTTAACCCGATTTGCTTTTAATCGAGCATACTTTAGAAGCGTACTTTTATTTGTGGGTGACAATTCCCACAGTGGTTTTTCCCTTTTTGGGTTTCCATGTTAAATCCTGGTGTCATATGTGTTTATGCTTTCATTTGTGTGTGATTTCATAATAACAATCAAGTCGGTTAATGCAACATTGTCACACTGCACCGAGTCTGTTATTGCTTACCGAGTGAATTGTTTTGAAGTTTGATATTTGCAAAGTTAATTAAAGTATATGATTCACCCCCCTCTCAGAAAATCAACACCATTTTCGGTGTAACTGAGTCCTACTGCATTACTTGGTGACCTCTGATTTCTTATTTGTTCTTCAAATTTTTTCATTGATTCCTCATTTCTTTTCACTACCTCATTTGATCTTTTCTTAGTTTCAAGTTCTCTTATCAATCTTTCAACTTTGGATTTCAGTTCTTGGTTCTTAGATTCTTTCTTGGTGACTTCATAATTGGCACTTACCAATTGATCAGACAAGTGATGTGTTTCAGACATTCTAGCAATCTCATTATCTTTTGCAGTCAACAATATTTCAACTTGTTGTTTCTCTTCTTCAACATTCCTTTTTCCATCTTCAGCTATTCTCGGTACCTCAATATTTTCATTCATCCTTAAGGTAAAACCCTCATGTTCTTTCTTCATCAAATTCATCTGTTCAGTTAATGCCTTATTCTTTTCCATCAGATATGTGATTGTTGCTTCAGATTCCCTAGACATATTGCCCTCAGATGATGTTTCAATCTTTTCAGCAAGTTCTTGGGTATTTTTCAAATCTCCAGAGAACCTCCTTCTTACCTTAAGTGACTTCTCTAGTTTTCTCTTCAAATCTTCAATCAACTCATGTGCATTTTCCAATTCTACTTCCAGACTCCCAATTTGCATGGCTTGCCTATAACTTTCCATGACTAGGATCTTCACTCTTAGGTTATTAAGTCTTTATCTCTAGAGTCTAGCTCTGATACCATTTGTTGGAATGAAATAAAAAAGCTAATGTACTAAGAGGGGAGGGGTGAATCAGTATATTTAAATTTTATCTTTTTCAATTCATTTGATATCACATAAACTGTTATCATTCACCGACTTCATTAACATGCATAAAATAACATAATCATGCAAGATATAACTCATAAAGCAATAACACATAACACCATGATTTTTGGTCATGTAGAAACTCTTGGTTAGAGAGAAAAATTGCAGTGGGGATGACACCCACAACTTCACTACTGCAACAATAAAGATGCTTGATTAGAGCTATAATGTTTAGCTATTTTTGATGGCTTACCCGGTTAAGAGTACAAAATACTATTAAGTCTACCTTGTTAAAGTATTTTTGAAAATACTAATCCAAGTATTGCACCTGGTTAAAGGATTTCAAGTTTATAGACTGGTTAGAGTCTACTCGGTTAAAGGATTCTACAAAAACTTAGTACAATATCAATCACTACAAAAATTGTCTGTATTCTACATCAACATATGTTTTTCAAACTCTATATGCTTAGTGTACCGATTACCTCATCTCTCCTCTGTAACTCTGAATCACTTTCTCTGCTCAGTATCCTCTCTGATCTATTCTTCAATCACTCTGTATTGTGCCTTTTTATTACAATAGTATTTCCTTTCCTTTTTCTATCACACACTATCTTTGTATTATGTCCTCCTTTTATAACATTCCTTAAGTGGTGGAAATACCTTCTAGATCCTTCTTTGTATGCGGCAAGATTGATTCCTCAATCATGAAAACATAATATTTTCATTGGTTAATCCTCCTTCGAATCATGTTCAATCATCTGTTTATATTCCCTATGATTCAATTGAATCTTTCCTCGAGATTTGTAACGTGTTTACACTTTGTGTCTAGGTTCAATAAATTTGGTATATCATTTCTGTCTACTTTGTTTGCTCAGTAAAATGTTTCTTTTGACCTTGGTAACTACTCTATGTGCCTGGTAATCATATGCCCAGTACTCGGTTATAACTTTTCTGACTAGTGCTCGATATGAACTACTCGGTTAGGCTTTACCAACTTCTCTATTTAACTTAACTTACTTTTTGTACACTGACCTACTCTTCCTTGTTCATCGAATGAATTTAACAAAACTAATGACAAAAAAACATCCATAGTAGTAACACACTAAGAGGGGGGTTGAATAAGTGTTCTACAGGTTGGTATCCAATTTTAACTTATTTACACTTTTACTTAATTTACTGTTATATTGGTAAGCTGAAAATAATGCAATGATAAAGAACATAATAAGAAACATAGAAATACACCATAACACAAATATTTCTAGTGAGGAAACCCTATAAGGGGAAAAACCTCGGTGGGATTTGTGACCCACAATATCTTATTCACTGGCCATTTGAATAACTATTATTATTACAAAGGGTTTTGCACATGCAGAGAGGCCAGTTGCCTAGAGCTCATTACTCAATCACAAAATAAGGAGTCACACTAACTACAACATCATTCTGATGTATATACAAAATTGAACTCTTAACAATGCATCTGAAATATTGAATGACTTCCAGTTTAGGTTCAGTCTGATACCAGTTTCAAACCCTCAAACCCTTGTTGGTATGCATATACAAAAGGATTCTATATAAATATCAATGTCTCTACTATAGACATATATTCTCATTCCTTTGATCTTATTCGCTCATACAAAATCTCCTTTATAGCTCTGGATTATTACACACATCATCTCTATCATAAAAGTCCAATCATCATTTCTAAAAGACTAATTTAACCTTACATATATATGAGCTATTACAATCAATAGCCATGTCAACCCAAATAAAAAATATAATTACAGTTTAGAAATATATTTGTTGATCAAAACTCATTGAAGAAGTTGTCCCTTGATGCCAGTGGATCTCTTGTCGATGTGTTCTGTAAGCTGGTGTTTGTGTGCTTGCTCTGTCGGTGTACACTAGTGCCAATATGTGATGACTCTGTGTCAGTTTAGGTCTTCAATGGTATGTTTCCATCAATGACAACACTTCACCTATCTCAATGAGTGTCAATTGCCAATAGATACCCACAATATTTATATACTTGATCAAGGTACATAAATATTATAATTGGGCATTGCACATGCAATTAGGCTTACTACCTAGAGATCACTTCTCAATCAAAATTCAAAAAGTCTTTTAGACTTATACAAATGTTTACATACATAATTGAACTCTAAGAATGCATCAAAAAATGCTAGATGAGTTCCAGTTGAAGCTTTATGTAATTAACTATGTTGGTTCTGTCTAATACTTTGTTCTACTACTGGTTCTGATATTGCACATGAAACTGCACACCAAAGATCCTATTCACATGTCTTTTCTTATCAAATATCTCAGTCTTCCCATATCACTTCCATATCAAAATGATCTTCCATATCAGGTTTATATACACTTTCCATTTGATCTTCATGTCAGCTTCCATCTGGATAATTGAATTTACAATAATTGTTGTCATTCATCTTGCATGTCGTCAACTTCCACGTGAATCTTGCATTACCAATCCAATCAAATAGAAATATTGGCTCTCTGTGATGTTGGTTAACACCTTAAACCAAATTATAAATACCGGTTAAGTATTCAACCAATGAGATACGATGAGTTGCCATCAATGACAACCCTAAAAACCCTTCATAATCCATTCACCATAAATGGTAACTACTGGTTGAGTGTCAATTGCCAACATACATTTAGTGCTCACATAGAGGTTCAAAGTCAATATTGTCATTCTGACTAGGTTGCAATTTTTGTACAAGTTGTGTATATACATGTAGATTTTCATGTGAATGTTGTAGAAAATAGAAAAGATGAACACATTATCATCAAGGAGGTTCATTTTTATATTAGTGATGATACTAGTCATGATAGGAGCTATGTAGCTTATTGTTTTGGATTTTTTAAAAAGTATTATACAATGTGGGATAAATACTTCACAACATTGGATTTGGTCTAATGGATGTGCAGGTAAGTGTACAAATTGATTTAAATTTCCATAGTCTTTTAATTAGTTTTAACTTTTTAAAACTAATATATGTACCTAGATTATTTTTTAGATTTTATTGCAATTACACAAGGCAATTTAAGTCTACAAAAGTGTTTAATTGGTTATCACAACAACATCCTAAGTGTAACATAAAGTTTTTTTGGAGCTTTTTTGAGAGTGGACATGGAAAAGGAGAGTATTGTGGAGTAAGAGTATGTGTGAAGCATGCACTTTGCCAACGTGAACTTGTAGGTACATGTTCAACATATATGTACTTTGTTCTAGAAATATCAATTTACAAGTATGTATCTTATGGGTCCACTTTGCTAAAATGAGTTCTTGTAGGTAACACCATAAGACATTCAATTAAAATTGTTGAATGGTACAAAAGTCATTTTGGTGCTCGTGGCACAACATATAACAAATTTTATTTTTGGGAAGTTAAATATATTGATCGATCATATCCTTATAGGGTGATCCCACATTAATGGTTCCCAGTTTTCGGGATGAAGGGAACAAGGTTTGGGCAAAAAAAAAATTGTTTTCCTATTTCACTCAAACTAGTGGAGTTCGAGTGAAATAGGTCAGCCAAATTGCTCAAACTAGTGGAGTTCGAGCGAAATAGGTTAGCCAAATCGCTTGAACCCAATGCCGTAGATGGGTTCGAGCGAATTGGTTGGGTTCACTCGGACAGATTTAGGCTTCAAGCGAACCCAATAAAATATTTATTTTTTTAGGTTTCAAGTGAAACCTGGGTCCGAGTGAACCGCATTTTTAATCAAATTTTTTTGGACGCATACAAATTCCATTTTTGATAGTTAAACTATCATTGTTAGTTTACTGTTGAGTTGGGGTTAGAGTGAATTTGGTCTGAGGATTCCATCACCATTCTTCATCAACGACTTCGACCGTGTTTCGACTCTCAGCTTTTGACTTGCATTGCTTCAAGTGCAAAAAATAACTTATTTTTTTGTTTAACGATGTTTATTAATTTTTTTATTTTTTTATTTTTAATTTTGTTCAAAAATAGTAATTTAGTTTTGTTAAAAAGTAGAAAAAATGTAATTTTGTTTTGTTAAATAGTAATTTAATTTTTTTAAATAGTAATTTAGTTTTGTTAAATAGTACATTTATTTTTGTTAAAAAGTAGAAAAAACTTAGAAAAAAGTCTGAAAATATTTAGAAAACCTAAAAAAATAATTAAAATATAGATAAATTTTAGAATTTAACTTTTAATTTCATTTGAACTTAGATTTGATTGTTAGAAAACATAAAAAAACTTAGAAAAACATTGAAAATTTTTAGAAAACCTTTAGCAAAATTATAACCTAGATAAATCTTAGAAAAATTAATTTAAACTTAGAAAATTGTTAGCAAAAACAAAATTAAAGCAAAACTTAGACCATTTGAATAGTGTTGTATGTAGTCCTAAGGGGTCACGCATGTGTTCTAACACATACGTGACCTCTTAAGACCACATACAACCTCTTATGACACATATGTACCCCTTAGGACCTAATTTGACTATGAACATGACAATTTGAATAGTCTCGTAAAGAGTCATATACATGGTCCTAAGGGATCACACACATGTGTTAGAACACATACATGTGTGACCTCTTAACACCACATATGACACATATACACCTCTTAGTCCCCTAATACAACCCCTTAGGACCTAATTTGAGTAGGAATTTGACCAAATAGTGTCGTAAGGGGTCGTATGTTGACACAAAGGGTCATGCATGTGTTCTAACATGTGTGACCCCTTGGGTCAACATACGACCTCTTACGACACACATCCACCCCTTAGTCCACCTAATACGACCCCTTACCTGACCTAATTTGAGTAGGAATGACCAAAATATTCTTGCATGCAAAGATCACCTCATAAAGCATCCCATGATATACCTCACCCTATCAGGTACCTACTCATCATATCCATATCCTTCACCATCTTCCATCTGCTATTTCTTATAAATTATCCCCTTACATCCATCCTATCTATCTCATGTACTATCATATTACCTACCTCATCTTATTCATATCCTTCACCATTCTCCATCCCCTATCCTTACACTTAAATCAATTAATGCTTTAGAAAACTTATGAGATTTAATTCCTCTACCATCCATGTACATGCCTTAGACACTATCCTTCCATCTTATACATCGTTTACTAGTCTAACATAGTCTTTTAGACTTCCTCCAAGGTTGTATCTTTCTATCCATGTTTGTCAATGTAATCCCCTTGAATCTCTTATCTAATCAATCATTGCACATCCTTTTATATTAAACTACGAATCTTTGGTTCTCCCTTATCAATTTTTTAAATCCATTCCTCTATCCTAGATCTATCATGTATCTCAAGCATGTAATCATATCCTAGATCTAATCCATTTAATCCTCATTTCATCTCTCCAATCCATTTAAGTGAAAATACTAATGCATGCAATCCAATCTTTTCAACTAACCAATTTCATCATAAACTATCTATTAATATTGATCTAAGACAAATGATTATATCCCTCCCTACCTCTCTCTACCTATCTCTCACTCCATTCCCCTCTCCCTCTATTTCCTTCCCTTTTACTTTAATAACATCTATCTCCCCTTAATCAGAACATCTATCTCCCCTCTCTCCCTCCCTAATTCTTTCTCTAAGTTCATCTCCCACAGTCCCTCCTCTCACTCGCATCTACCTAGTACCTCTCTCTATCTACCTATCACTCCATCCCCCTCACCATCTATCTCATGTATTCCCTCCTCTATTTAAATCATTATTTTGACCTCTCTCTTGACCTACCTCTCACTGCCTCCATCCCACTCGCCCTCTATCTCATTCCATCTTTCTTTTACATGAATCCTATGATCTTGTGATCTATATTGAATTCTTTTTATCCTAAATAACTTAGACCTTTATTTTTTTTCTATATTTAATGTGATCCCATGATGTACATACATTGATTTATCACATTTTAGATAAAATTCCCATGAAGAAATCCTAATTTAGCACCCCTTAACAAAAGTTATAAGAAATTATATGACCCTTTAACAAATCCTTTGACCCCTAAAGACATCATAATAGGACTCCCTCCTCTCTTTAAGTACATCTTACTCCTACCTCTAATTCCTAACGTCCCCACCTCTCTCTAGATACCTCTTGCTTCCTCCATTCTCGTCCTCCTTAATATATCCTAATTAGCATATTTCACCTTTATCCCCTCTCTTTATCTATCTATCCATCATCATCATCTCCTTTCCATTTATCTTCTCCCACTTATCCTTTAATATTCGATCAAGTTATATTCCTCCTATTAATTTTGAGAACACAATTGAATGTGTTATTTGAACCTACATGTCCTCACACATGAGGGAGTGCATATATATATATATATATATATATATATATATATATATATATATATATATATATATATATATATATATATATATATATATATATATATATATATATATATATATATATATATATATATATACATACACCTCTTAATCATTATTCATCATCCTACCAAAGATTCTAGGGCATTATTCTACTATCCCTTATCTCTTTATATCCAATTTGTTGTGTTTCTTCTTTCATATAATGTCACTTCTTAAAATCATGATGTCATATATCAAAGAGGGTTAAAATGTTTAAACATAGATAAACTTCTCCATACTTGACCACACTAAAACTAGGTCCATTTGATCCATTAACTTAATAAATAGTAATTGTTTATTTAATTAGTTTACCTTTATCATGAACATATTTGATTAAATTATATATATATATATATATATATATATATATATATATATATATATATATATATATATATATATATATATATATATATATATATATATATATATATATATATATATAATATTAAATTCCAAATCTTATCCCTTGAATCCTCCAGTTCTAAATCAATTAATTAATGTATGTATTTAATTAATTTAAATTTATGCTAATTAACCTTTATTGTACTATTTTTAATATTTAATTCTAATTCATCTTTAATCCTTGCCCATTTTATCTTTAATCATTCAATTTACATATATATGTAACCTATCAAGATATAAACATGTCATCATATGACATGTATCCTTGCCCCCCATGTGTGAGCATGTGCAAAGCCTACATCATAGACACCCTACCTCTTACACATATCCTAAAGTAGTCATTCAATCTCCCTAACTTGACCCTATCATGAGCATCCCTATATGTGTGTTCTCACATGAGTCTTAGTCATTTAGAGATGATTTAAAATGTTTATCTATCTTATAAAGTCTTGTTTCTAGAATACATATAAAATGTTTAGATCTAGTTATAGATAGATTATACATTTAAAATGTTTAGATCTTGTTATCTAGATTATATATTTAAAATGTTTAGATCTCTTATTTAATGAACTTTAAAATTATATAATTTCAATTGTTTTAATTTATTTTTATGTATTTTAAAATATAGATATCTATTCTAATCTATTTTAACTGATTTTAATTTTAAAGTTATGTTTTAAATTGAATGCAAGTTTCATGTGTGTGTGTGCTTACATAAATTCCAACTTTATGATATAGATTTACCTAGACATACATCATTGATGCATCTCATACACATATCTCTGATGCGGATCCTCCTCAAGAGGATCCTAATCAGGGTGCACATCAGATTCCCTAGGCTCCTGGATAGGTTCCAGATGTATATCCTCCTCTGCCAGATATTGCCACTATTTTTCATAATAGTGACAAGGAGCTACATAGATTGAGGGGAATTTTAGATTCCCCACATACAGATGGCATCTATAAGATGACCTGTGAGGCCATTTACACTTCTTTACGGTCTTTGAGAGATCACCTTGTCAGCCATACCTCTTTTTCACCCCAGATGATATCAGATATATATAGATAGTTGAGGGCTAAGATTAGTGGGCCTGATACCTTCAGAGATGTGGTGAGGGCGGTGCCCAAGGACATTATTAAAGAGAGATGTTTTCCAGTGTATCAGGACAAGAACAAGGTGAGGGGATATCAGGTGACACAATGTATTGATCCAGCAGTTGCAGCGAGGATCTACCCACGTTTCTTAGCTGCCCATGGTCGTTATCCTAATAATGACCAGATACCATTATACTTTGCATAGCAGGTGTATGTGTAATACCCCAAAAATGGGCTATAAGTTCATTAACCTCCTACATCTTCAATTCGAACAAAATCGACATCAAAGTCCTAACCTAAGGCACATCTAAACATCATCGAATCATAATTGATTATCTTAAATTATGCATCAGGGAATATTCCTAGTAATATTCATAATTATCTTAATTATCTTTAATTTTATAATTATTTGGCAATAAATCACATTTATCCTAAAGTTTGATTAATTGAATATTTTCATATTTAATTAATTAGATTTAATATTTGCCACTTAATTGTGTAATTAAATTTAATTCTATCTATTATTAATTGTATTATTTAATTTTGACAATAGATCATAATTCCTATCTTTAATTGATTAAATTCTTATTTAATTAATTAAAACATGTTGTTATTATTTAATAATATAATTTTTAATAAAAGTTTGGTAAAATAATTGATTAACCCATAAATCAATTGTTTTATTTTTAAAAGCAGTTAAGTTGGAAATAAATCACTTTATTATTAAATTAATTCATAAATAAAACATGCACAATCATAAAAGCAAACAACTATCAATTATCAATTAAAGCTAAACTCTATTTTGAGTTAAAACTTAGCTTTTGCATGTTTTTGTGAGTTAATTATCTTTTATTTAAAAATAACTCAAAAATCAAGTTGAGTTATTTGAGTGATTTATAGCTTTTTCCCATGCACCTCCAAAGCCCTGGATTTCTATAAATTAAAGGCTTCAGCTCTTCACAAATCATCTCATATTTTGCACAATCACGCTGGAGAATTGGAATTGAAGAATCAAAGCTCTTGCGAATCGACATCTTTGTGAGATCAATCTTATTTTTGCATTCATATTTCATATCATTGTTAGATTAGCATTGCATATCAATTTTCAATAGCATTCATAGCATATCAATTTCATATTAGCATTCATATCATATCAATTTATCATTCTTATTGCATAGAAAAATCCAAAAATATAGATTAATTGCATTTATTCCATATCTAGAATTGCATTCAAATCCTTCATTTAGGTGTCGTCTAGGTCACTGATCTCGATAATAATCTGAGAACATTAATCTCGCACCTATTAGAAGGCAGTAAATCGCTTGGTTAGATAGCTTTCAATTTTGCACGATTTTGATTATCACTAACCTCTAATGTTTTACTGAGTGTTGTGTTTACAGATCAGGGACAATTTTTACACACACATTTCTGGCGCCCACCGTGGGGCAACCCACCTTTGCATGCTGGTTTTGATTTTTTGGGGAGCTAAAACCCCAAAGTTTCAAAGATTTAATTTTATCTCCCAAACGGCTTAGAATTTTGATCTGAAATTTTTTTAGCAGGTTAGTGACATGTCATGGAAGCTACAGTAAAAAATTTAGAATTTTCTAAGATGTTTTGAATTTTTAATAATTTTTTCTTGAAATTCCGGAAAAATTTAATATCTGACGCAAATCAGCATATTTTTCAAAAAATTTTATATTTTCGGAAAGCTCTTTAAATTATACAGGGGGTCCATTCTTTGTGTTTTAAATTTGGACATGATATCATAGCTCAAATAGTCAATTTACAAAAACTAGTCTGTTTTGATAAAATGGGTCTCTAGGGCACAAATGAAGAGATTTTTCTAAAATTTTTGCATTTTTGGAAAGCTCTCTATTTTTTAGCAGGGGTCTCTATTCTGAATTTATATTTTTGTGGCCAAAATCATATCAAAAAAAATTAGATCTTGTTGACTAGGTCAAATGCAGCAAAAAAAAAAAAAGTTTTGTGATGGGTATGCACTTATTTTTTTTACATGGTTCAATGAATGATATGAGTTGTCATTTGGGTTGATTGCTGGTTATTATTACTGATAATAATTGATTTTTAGAGCTAACCCTATGGTTTTCATAAGTTGAATATATTTTGCATATCTTGTTTGCTTGTTTGCTTGTTGGAGAGTTCGTCACTTGCTTGCATGGAAAAGCTCAACAAAAATTGTTAAAAATCAAGTAAAATCTACTAAGCGCGTTACAAGGATCTCAGGTATTCTCCTTCATCTAATAATATTTTGATTTGGGACTTAAAATAAATCTCTTATGTGTCAAGCTTGTGTGCATCTTTTCATGCTTTTGATCTATTTCTATACACTTGCATAATTGATACTAGGTTGTGAACCCTTAAGGATTCATTAAGTAGTCTTAGAATACTTGTGATTGATCTTGATTGCTATCTTGGGTTATTGGACTCGCTAATCCGCCGGCCCCTCATTTCCGCCCCGTGGTTGCAATCTCAGCGCCATAAAGGGGAGGGGTCAACAGGACAGAAGCGTTAAATGTTCCACTTGGCAACCCTTTTGTGCTTTTAGGAACTCCCTTGTTTTCTAAGTTGTGGACTCATTTTTAGCTTGTGTGAGGTGTTAAGTGTTCCACCTTGTGGACTCATCTCATATTCACTTTAAATGTTAAGTGTTCCTCTTTCTACTTTTTGGATACTTTTGGTAGATTTACTTTCGGGAATATATCTGTGCTCACATAGTAATTAGGCCCTATGAACACTATTCGTGATTCTTGAGAGATTGGATTCCTAGTGAAATCCTTCCTTGACGATGGAATCCTTGTAGGTAGGGAGGATACTTAGTGCGTTTCACATTCAACTTAGTTAGTGCATCTTCTCTTATTGATCGACACATTCTCTCTCCGGAGAGGTTGATAGATCACGTAGGGTTGATATCACGAGCTTTGGTGAATCAAAATTGGTTAGTGTGTCTTCTCTTATTGATTGATACATTCTCTCCCCGGAGAGGTTGATAGATCACGTGGAGTTGATATCACAGACCTTGGTGGAACAAAACTTTGTCTTAGCGTGTCGGATTAATCTGCTTGCTTTGTTTGGGTTAAAAGTGAAGAGGTGTCAAAACCTTGAATCTGGAGCCAAGTCCCCTTGTGGTATACTATTGTGAGTCATCTTTAGAGAGGGTTAACCGTAGCGGACAATCCCTTCACAGGGAAAACTGCATTGACGGAACCTCAAGCGGTCATAGCCATTTTCGCCATGGTAGTGACAACCGCTATATAAATGTCCTTGTGGAAGAAATCTCCACGGGTATGGTTCATTGTTGGGTTGTCAGATCTCCCTAGCAGCTCTTGAAGATTAAGTTCTCGGACTGTGTCAAAACCCTGGTGCGCCGGGATTGGAGTTCACCCCTTTGAATCATAAAAGTTGCAGAGTCAAACCATTACTAAAAACCCTAGAGAGGCCAATTTTTCACTTTCAGGTATATGTGCGTTATTGCAAAACTTTTTCAGAACATACACAATTAGTACTCTCAGGGATTAGCACAATTTGGTCACTTGATTGTTCATGCGCAAGGTTGCTTTTGCCCTTGTTCATTGTTTTCAGACGTGCTTGGAATCACTTGCTTGCTGTTCTGCGTGCTTATTTATCTACTTGGCTATTAAAAATGATCAAATCTGGTATAACCTTCAAAATCTGGACGATACAATTTGCAAACAATCCAAAACTGAAGACCTTAAATTTTGCAAAAATTGACGTAAAATCTTTTTTGGAGTCAAAAGTCATGTCAGGAAGTCAAAAGTCGTACGAGTTTTGTCAAGTGTCATTTCAGTATTACCCAACTGTCATATGAGTTTAGCAACTATCATTTCATAGACTACCCAGTGTCGTATGAGTCTACAGAGTGTCATTTGGAAAAATTTGGGAGAGTTGTCAGAAATTGTCAAATTGCAAGATATCCAATGTTTCCAGCCTAGTTCCAGAATCTGTCAAAAATATCAGTGTCAAGAACAAATCAGTAGTTATTGAGAATCAGTACACATGTCTCAAAGAATCAGTAAACAAGAGGAAGAAGCTCTGATCGCCACTATAATGAAACAGATACATGCTATGCAAGTCCAGCTTGACAAACTTGGGAAAGAAAAGGAACCTCTATACTCTTTTCCATTTGATAAAGACTTGTACATGTCACCATGCCCCCAGAAAAAAATTGAGCAATATGATACCTCTTCCACGGAGAGTGACACATCTAGCTTTGAAGACTATGATAACTATGATGATAGAAAATGTAATGATACCTATGACACCTCTGTTCCTAAGAGTCCTCCTCATCGTTCATTCCTGCTTACTACAAATGGGCCATCACATTGGATAGATCATGATGGTGATCCATATGATTCTGATTTTGAAAGAGATTTTGATGGCTTTTGTGGACAATACCTTGATGATGATCCATCTACTACTGCTGAGGACTATAAAATACATCGTGCTAGCTTGAAACGTCAATATTATAAGGATCTCTCCTCTAAGAACTCTCAAACTGAAAATAAAGATTACACTCTCAAGCAAGATCATGTTAATGTTGAACCTTTGTTTGGTGATGGTTCCCTTCCATCCCCTATTTCCTCCAATACTCGTACATTTCCTAAAGCTTCTGAGTCTTTCAAATCTTTCACAGAACCTTCATTCGACACAAGCCTTGATACTTTTCATGTGGTTCCCTATAGTTATCCTCCAAGGCTACCTCTTAAAGAAACTCAAGCTAACCTTCACTTGGCTGCAAATACTTTCAATAATGATAAACCTAAAGAGCCTAAGCCTTCATATGCTATAATGCCTACTTCAGCTAGTCCTTCACCATCTCTTCCAAAGTCATCCATACAATCCCAACATGCTTCCTTGTCCTTAGAAGTGGCTCCATGTCAAGAGGACTCTAAAAATGATAAAGAAAAGAACATAAAGAAAGATCAAGATCAAGAACCCTCCATGTCATCCAAGCCTTTTCATGATGTCTCTTATTTGTTTCATGGTTCTCCTAAGCAAGATCAAGCTACTACTTACACTGTTGAGCTTATTGATGATAGTACTATTACTTCCAATGTTAAGCCTATTGAAAATCAAAAAAAAAATTATGCGCTTATGCTATCCGAAGATCCTTGTCAAGATCAAAGTCTTTCATCTTCTTGTTCTAACACTCCATGTTCACTTCCACTTTCTACTCTTCCTAAGTCTTTGCAAGCTTTGAACAATCCTATCAAAGAAGGTGCTCATATTCAAGATGTCCATGATTCTATTGAAGATCCTAATGCTCACTCTAAAGATGCTGATATCCTTGGTTGTCATATAGATGCTGATGAACTTATTGATTATCCTTTTGCATCTTCCACTTCCATCCTTGGACCTCTTCCACCACTACAAAGATCTTCATGCCTTCCTTCCATCTTGGGTCCTTATGTCCCTTCACTTTTCCCTCCTAACTCTCCTAATTTTCCATCCATCTTGGGTCCTTACATACCTCCATCTCCCATCTTTCCTCAAGATCAACATAGATGCATACCCTTGAATCCTTTTCATCCAACCACCCATCTAAACCAGTCATATCCTCCCTCTTCCACAAATCCCAAGTCTTTTGAAAGTAACTTGAATGTTCAATACAAGAAAAAGAAGCAATACAAGAATCCATCAAAAAAAGAAGATCACCATGTCTCCTCTAATAGACATGGAAGCATAAAGTCAAAAGAAATATCTAAGAAAAAAACTACAAGACAAGTATGGGTTCCAAAATCCATCATTCAAGATATTCTCTCTAGATCATCAAAAGGAAATAAAAATCCTAAGGCTATATGGATTCCAAAGTCTCTCTTGAAAGAGTCTGGTGTTGAGCAAAAAGTGAAGTTGACATTCAAGCTTCCAAAGGCTTCCACTTCATCTCCCTCCAAAAATATTCTTCCATTCCATGTGCCTAAACCACAACCTCTGCTATCCATTCGCCATATTCCTTCACGTATTCCTTCATTCAAGATTCCTCCATCCTCTCACCACCCTTCAAGGTATGTGTTGACGTTGATCTTGCCTTCCTTTCCACCTACCCTTTTACAATCCTTCCATGCATTATCCTTTTACCTTCTATCATTTTTCCTCATTTTCCTATTCCTCCTATCTTCCAACCTCACTCGCTTTACATAAAACCTTATCTTCCATTTTTCTCTTCCATCTCCCTTTCCCTATCAGCATCTTTGAGCATATCATTTTGAATCTTTGGCATATCATGGTTTATCCTTTCAAGGAGCACTATCTAAAAAGCTTGCCTTCTTCCAAAAAAGAAATGAAAAATAAAAAATTGAAAATGTGCCCTGGTGAAAACCTGAAAACAGGCACCTTGGTAGCAAAAGTAAAGAGAAATAAATTCATCCTATGGTGAAAACCAATCCCTTGTGGCGCCTTGGATAAGTACCATGATGAAAACCTGGTAATCAGGCGTCATGCGTAGTTCTTCTACATATTTCATCCATTCCATCTTCTCTCTTTGATCTTGACAATGTTGATCTATACACGAATATTTGGCTATTTTGTGAGCTATCTTACGATGATCTTGCTTTCATTCCTTCCATGTTTAGCCTTCATATCCATCTTCCTCCATTCATTTTCATCTATCGCTATCTTTTTCCCCTTTGGTCTTGATCTAATAAAAAAGAAAAAGAAAAAAAGAGTGAAACACGATGCTATGAAGCCTCTTGACATGTCTACTCTTTTGGACTACATCCTTTCCTTCTTTGGCATTACGCTATTGTGACTTATCCTATGATGGCCTTTCATTGCTTGTCCAAATGCGCTTTACATGACAATTTTTTCCTAGCTTGGGTATTCTTGAAGAGTTTCCCCTTGAGGATTTCTTCCCTTCATTTTCTTTCATTCTCTTATCTTCCATCTCTTCCACCAGCTTGCTAATCCCTCTTATTCTCTACCTTGCTAGACATTGGGACTGCACGGTATGATCTTGCTTGGGAGTTTGCAATGGAAAAAGATGCTATCAAGTATATCAAGTATCAGAACAATTATCAGAATCAGTATCAGAATCAGTATCAAAATAATTATCAGAATCATTATCAGAATTATCAGAATCAATATCAATACCAGTATCAGAACAAGTATCAGAACCAATATCAGCACAAGTATCAGAACAAGTATCAGAATCAGTATCAGAACTAGTATCAGAATGAGTATCAGAACAAGTATCAGAATGCCTACAGGGGCTACACCTTTTGCTTTAGTTTATGGGTCTGAAGCGGTACTACCTATTGAGGTTGAAATCCCATCACTTAAAATCAGAATGCATGGACTTGTCACTGATGAAGACTACAGAGTGTCTAGGTTACAAGAACTTGAATTACTAGATGAACGCAGGCAAGCAGTGTATGATCATCTCAGAGTGTATCAGAAAAGAATGTCTAGAGGCTACAACAAGAAAGTCAGACATAGAGAATTTCAGGTTGGCGATCTAGTGTTGAGAGAAAATCCTAAAAATCAATCACATCGAGAATGCAAGGGGAAGTTCGAACCCAATTGGTTGGGTCCCTTTGTTATCACTGCTACTTTTATCTCTGGTGCCTATCAACTCTCAATGACTGAAAGAGAACAGCTCCGAGAACCAATCAATGTTCTCCATCTGAAGAAATTCTACGCCTAAGGCATTCAGTGCTTGGTAAATGTCCTGAAAAAAATCTTAAAAATCGGAAAAAGTCCTAAAAAAATGAACATCTTGGTGAAAACCTAGCAATAGGCGCCTTGATGATTCACAAAAAAATTGAAAAAATGAAAAATACAAAAAAAAAAGAAAAAAGAAAAAAAAAGTGCCTTGGTGAAAACCTGGAAACAGGCACCTCGGTAGCAAAAATAGAATCTCTACCAAGATGGTGAAAACTCGGCAAACGGGCACCACTTGTTCCAAAATGCTCCATCTATCAGCACAATCTTGGTCTTTCCCAGCTTTCAGTCTTGCTTTAGTTTGTACATATCTCCCGGTTTGTTCCTGCATTTTCAGTTTTCAATAAGTCGGCCTGTACACCAACCAGCTCAAGCGTTTGCATCCTATCAATGTTCACACTTGGGGGCAATCAATGTCATATCTTATGGTCTCCCATGTATCTTAGACGTGTCATATCCACTCAGAGTCCTTTGAAGCTTCAAGTTGAGTCAGTCAGTCAGTCTCGTCTCCAGAAAGGATTTTGCATCAACAACAATCAAACATCAAAACTCAACTGAAAACAATCCGTGCTTTTCATGCTTTTATCTCCTTGTAGGCTTACTGATTCGCATTGAGATTTTTGCATATTGTGTCCCTTCGAGCTCTTCGATGATGTCCTTTACAGGATTTAGAGAGTGATGACTGGGGGCATAATCTTTTCTTTGTCTTCTGCTTGTATGTGAAAATCTAACAGCTTTGGAAACTTTGGATTGAAATGGTGTCCGACTGTAAGAGCCTCTATCTCGAATTGGATGGCCATGCGTACCTCGACCATTGATACCCGAAAAATTCAAGGAAGTTTGATCTAACTATTGTCTTTTTGAGTAAGTTCTTTCTCCTACTGTGGAACGCAATCTTGCCTAAGGATGTGAACGATAAAGGGTCACTACGGGTAATTCACATTGGATTTAGAATGATCTCTTGATTGTTTGATGTGTTTGCAATGCAAGGCGTATTCAGGTCATCACGACGTTTATGTTTTGATGCTTGTACAAATTGCTATATCAAAATGGACATGATATTCAGGTCATCCTGGCATTTGTGCCTTGATGCTTATATCTAATCCGACATTCTGAAAACAAATCAATATTCATATGTCCATGGTTGTATAACCAGTGGGTGTTGTATTGATTCTTGCACATACAAATCAATATTCATATGTCTATGGTTTCATGGCTAGTGGGTATTGTATTGATTTATCCGGTTACCTAAAAGTTCAATGATGATAACAAATCGACACATGATCAGTGACTAGGTCCTAGGTCTTAGGTTGCATTTCATTTTGCATGTCTCATTGCATTTTGCATGTTTACATGATCTCACAATGATTAAACGAACTTCAATGCTTAAATGATTTTTCAAATCGCATCTTCAAGTCTAACAAGAGCTGAATCTCACACGAAGGTTCCTCCAATGAAATTGCAAGTAGAATCCTTTTTCGGGATCAAAATTCAAATCTGAGATCATTCATATTATTAACTACTTGCATATTCGACCTTCAATCATCACAGAAATCTAGTATTCAACTTAACTGATTATCTTACATCAAACTATCAAAATTTCAACTTGGTCAACCATGGTCAACTCATGGTCAAACCTAGTCAAACTTGGTCTTTTGGGACCTTCCAACAATGCAGAATGCATTCTCGGATGTAAATAACCACTTCTCAGATCAATTAACATGCTTCTAAACTATCAACGCTGACTTTTCTTGTCAGATTTCAATTTTAATCCCGAAGGGGGCATGCTATTGCACATCATTCAAAGTCTGTAAATCAAATTCTATCGATCAAGTCTATCAATATCTTTCATCAGTGATCAAGACAAACAATCACGTCTAGTTACTGATTCATCAAAAGTCCTCATCGCTCGGGGCAAATCTATCATCACTTGGGGCATATCAGATTCATCAAGATCCATATCAATCTGATATTTTCTTAATCTTGTAAACTGTATCAATTTTTGCAACCATCAGATCATAGTGTTCTTTCCTTGGTTCTTCGGCAACTGAAGGATTCGGATGTGATACTTGCTAGTTCTGCTAAGACAATCGAGTCTAGAACGGGTCACTCACTTCTTATCAATCCTAAGGTTCAGAATCAGGCATTTTGACACTTTTTCGCAATCATAGGTTCATTTGCTGCTACAGTGAACATTATCTTTGGTCATTCAAGACCTATTATCTCCATATCAATTCAATATCAATCAACTCCTATCTCAATATCTTTCAATCGGTTTCTATCTTGAGATCGGTTTATCTTTCGAATCAGTTTCATATCTTTATCAAACACAAACTATCTTTGAACCACTGCGCGTCGCACAATAATTCAAAGAGGGGCAAAATGTAATACCCCAAAAATGGGCTATAAGTTCATTAACCTCCTACATCTTCAATTCGAACAAAATCGACATCAAAGTCCTAACCTAAGGCACATCTAAACATCATCGAATCATAATTGATTATCTTAAATTATGCATCAGGGAATATTCCTAGTAATATTCATAATTATCTTAATTATCTTTAATTTTATAATTATTTGGCAATAAATCACATTTATCCTAAAGTTTGATTAATTGAATATTTTCATATTTAATTAATTAGATTTAATATTTGCCACTTAATTGTGTAATTAAATTTAATTCTATCTATTATTAATTGTATTATTTAATTTTGACAATAGATCATAATTCCTATCTTTAATTGATTAAATTCTTATTTAATTAATTAAAACATGTTGTTATTATTTAATAATATAATTTTTAATAAAAGTTTGGTAAAATAATTGATTAACCCATAAATCAATTGTTTTATTTTTAAAAGCAGTTAAGTTGGAAATAAATCACTTTATTATTAAATTAATTCATAAATAAAACATGCACAATCATAAAAGCAAACAACTATCAATTATCAATTAAAGCTAAACTCTATTTTGAGTTAAAACTTAGCTTTTGCATGTTTTTGTGAGTTAATTATCTTTTATTTAAAAATAACTCAAAAATCAAGTTGAGTTATTTGAGTGATTTATAGCTTTTTCCCATGCACCTCCAAAGCCCTGGATTTCTATAAATTAAAGGCTTCAGCTCTTCACAAATCATCTCATATTTTGCACAATCACGCTGGAGAATTGGAATTGAAGAATCAAAGCTCTTGCGAATCGACATCTTTGTGAGATCAATCTTATTTTTGCATTCATATTTCATATCATTGTTAGATTAGCATTGCATATCAATTTTCAATAGCATTCATAGCATATCAATTTCATATTAGCATTCATATCATATCAATTTATCATTCTTATTGCATAGAAAAATCCAAAAATATAGATTAATTGCATTTATTCCATATCTAGAATTGCATTCAAATCCTTCATTTAGGTGTCGTCTAGGTCACTGATCTCGATAATAATCTGAGAACATTAATCTCGCACCTATTAGAAGGCAGTAAATCGCTTGGTTAGATAGCTTTCAATTTTGCACGATTTTGATTATCACTAACCTCTAATGTTTTACTGAGTGTTGTGTTTACAGATCAGGGACAATTTTTACACACACAGTATGCTGAGGTCCATTGCCAAATGAGACCTAAATACCTTGACATTCCAGCTTATTATGGACAGGGGAGGGGCCGGATTGCAAATAGAGATGCATATCGTAGACAGGGGAGAGATCGGCCTCGTCACAAGGACCTTGTTGGGGAGAGATTTCTAGCTATCATCCCAGCCCTTGCCCCCACAGTGGATCATGTTGTCATTGCTTCTCAGAGAGAAGTTTTTGATAGGATTGCAGAGATTGCATCGGCAGCATCTAGTATATCATGAGATAGACTAGGGCGATATATGATGAGTAGACCACGACAGAGATCATCTACAGATCATACATCTTCCAGTCACATAGCCATGGATTCAGATGACTATATTACTGCTGGCATCCCCTCCCCAGATGATGCTGCAGCTATAGCAGGGAGAGATCGACATGTATAGTTGTCACAGTATTTATCTAAGGACCTCCTACATGCATATCGCTACATTTCATCTTGAGCTGGCATGCCATTAGCCACAGTCAGGGATGAGATTCTTAGAGATGCACAGGCTACTACATCTACACATACGCATACACCATAGGCTACACAAAATTTGCATTAGTCCACGCATACCACACATGACCCTCCTACAGATCACTCCTTTGCTACAGATGATGAGATACGAGCTGATGAGGTCCATATCACAGACGAGGGATTGGATTCATTTGAGGAGCAGCTTCGAGGTTTGAGTCAGACTGGTTATATGGATATGCTATTAGATTCTGACACTTAATCCCCGATGCTTACTCATCTGGTTAGTCCCTTACACTCATCAGCCATACGTAGAGTCACAGAGAGATATGGAGCCATGAGTGATGTGGTTGATATGATGACACTGGGAGATGTTGACATTATATGGCCTACTCATGATACACAGGTTAGTACATGTGTGCTTATTTTTAGATCATTTTTTTAAAATTTAAATTCTTAACTTTAAACTATAAATTGAATAAATAAATAGTTTCAAGACAAATTCTAAATTACATGTATGTATATATGTACTCCTAGCTTGATCTCCGAGCGTGTGTGTAGGACAGATGTTATTGATGCTACACCTGCCAGTGGACAGGGTAGTTATGGATTAAAATTGTATATAATATGTACATGTACTTGTGCGTTACAATATATTTTAATTTACTCTCAAGAGTCTAGAAATTTGATATATATAAACTTGAATGATATATTGATGTACATGTGTGCACGTAGAGATAAATTTTTAATATTTGAATAAATTATGTACTTTTGTAGGGTTCTATTAGAGGCATTGAATCTCACCAGGAATCTCACTTGGAGGGTCATTGTGTTCGTCGCCGATCATGTTGATTTGCATCTCTTTATGCCATGTGTTTGACTTGATTTATACTTTATATTACAGAGACATGTACATCTATTCAGAACTTTACTTTATATATATTGATGGTAGCATTCAGACTTACTTTATATTACTAGACTTTCAGAGTTACTTTACATATATATATATATGATCTAGCTACATTTAGACTTAGTTTATATGTTGGTTATGCATGCATGTTCTAGATTATATACATGTGTACTTTAATTTACAATTTTTTTTTTCAATATATGTGCACATGTGATAGAAATTAGATATATGCATGTGTTTGATCATGTTCATGTAATGTATGTGTTAGATAAAATTAGATATATATGTACATGTGTGTTTGATTATACATTAACATGATTCAAATTAACATTAGTGATTCAAATTAACTTGATGAATTAACATTAGTTCAATTCAACATTAGTGATTCATGATACATTGATTAATTAACATTAGTTCAATTCAACATTAGTGATTCATGTTATACATTAATTTGAAACATTGATTATACATTAACATGATTCAAATTAACATTAGTGATTCAAATTAACTTGATAAATTAACATTAGTTCAATTCAACATTAGTGATTCATTATACATTAATTTGAAACATTATTCATTATTCATTAACATTAGTGATTCAAATTAACTTGATAAATTAACATTAGTTCAATTCAAATTAACTTTATTCAACTAACTTGATGTAAAATTGATTCATTATTCATTAACTTGATTCATTATTGATTAGTGATTCATTAACTTGATT
Organism: Chamaecyparis obtusa; assembly: GCA_027943335.1. Lineage (NCBI taxonomy): Eukaryota > Viridiplantae > Streptophyta > Pinopsida > Cupressales > Cupressaceae > Chamaecyparis > Chamaecyparis obtusa. The sequence goes on from BSBK01011432.1 coordinate 72,837, forward strand.
CATTATACGACCCCTGAAGACATCCTCTTTGGCCACCCCCTTAAGACGTTGACTAATAAGTCTTAACTTTGCATTTATAGGACCATAATTGAATTAGTGAATAATTGATGATTTGTTAGTCATTATTCATTAACTTGATTCATTATTGATTAGTGATTCACTAACTTGATTCATTATACGATCTCTTAAGAATTCCTCTTTGGCCATCCCCTTAAGACATTGACTAATAAGTCTTAACTTTACATTTATAGGACCATAACTGAATTAGTGAATAATTGATGATTTTTTAGTTATTATTCATTAACTTGATTCATTATTGATTAGTGATTCATTAACTTGATTCATTATACGGCCCCTTAAGACATCCTCTTTGCCCATCCCCTTAAGACGTTGACTAATAAGTCTTAACTTTACATTTATAGGACCATAATTGAATTAGTGAATAATTGATGATTTTTTAGTCATTATTCATTAACTTGATTCATTATTGATTAGTTAGTCTTTTATTAAATTTCAAAAAATTATTACATCTTGGTTCAGTGTGGGCACTGGTAGGAAAGAACCGAGCCAAGAAAACCTCCAGTCTAGCCCAAGGAATTTCTTCCTAGCATAATTAATTACACATGAAATATCATAAGTCATACCACATCAAGTGGTTCAGAATGCTCTATGATAACACTTCATAGTTTTTCATGATCTTCACTATCTAGTCTCCACTTTTGCGACCGTCCGCGACGTGGAACTATATGAAGAACTATGTCAGCAGTAATGACTAAGTGGCTATATTGATATACCTTGTTGTCAATTTGGTATTCAGTGAAATGAATCCCATGTTGAACAATTTTAACTTGTCTGAAATATGTCCCCTGCACTACAACTGAGCTTGCATATGTATACATGTACATTTAGTCTGGAAATGAGTCTAAATTTAAAAAAATAATTAATTAATTTACGTGTGAGATAAAATATAAATTTCCATTAATTTACGTGGGCCCGTTAAAATCAATTCAAACCTATGGGAAAAGACATTCCATCGCTCATTTCAAATTTTGTTAACTTCTTTCTTTCTTCTGTGCAACGCAATAAATAATAACTAACACCTTCTATATTTCCTTCTTCTGCTATAACTACAAAAATATCTCTTGCAATTAAAAACAAAAATTATTAAATAAAAATTATTTAAAATACACATCTAGTTGATATAAAACTTAAATATACATGTGTGTACAACATACATACCTTTTTTAACCAATCCTAAAATATGGTCATAATCAACAGAAATCAAAGCATTGTCCTTCAAATATTTCATCATCATTTTACTCATATGTGTCAGTAACAACTAGTGGCACTGATTTCCATTCACTAACATATCCAAGCTCTTGGTTCTTGAAATTATCAAAATTTTCCAAAATACAATCATGACAAAAACATGAATAATCTCTAGTGTATAGTGTCCCTGGTCGATTATCTGTACTCATGACACAATGCAAAGATTGTGTCTTCTCCACGCTCTTGCATCCATGCATTGATCTTCTATCCACATCTGCACAAAACACATGTAAACATGCACATGTATACTTAATTTATAAATATACTATAAATTATAACATTTCAAACATTTTTTTTCAAAATTGAGATTGATACGTACCTGATATCTCCCAAAATACTCTATATGGAATAGACCTGTATGTTCCCAATGATGAACCAGGATAACTACTAGGTTGTCCAAAGTGTGTCTTACACCATTCAACAACATCACGTGCATCATCTATATGAACTCCTATATAATTTAATTGATATTTTCTTAGAGCACATTTGATACAAGCTCTTGCACCATCATGCTCACCCTTTCCATGACCACTCTCAAAAAAACTCCAAACGTGTGGTATTTTGTCATTTTGATGATATCTACATAATGCATAAAATGGTCTTGAAGATTTAAATTGTACCGCACATCCATCAGAACAAACAAAATGTTTTGCTATTGTTATGCTTCTATCTTTCAAATAATCAAAATAAGTCTTAAAACAATGTTGTACAAAAAGTGTGTCATGTTCCTTATCATCACTAATGTAGAAGTGGTACTCTTTCTTAATGACATGATTTTCAAATGTACTTTCAACACCATCCAAATCCATTTGTGCATGACGATAACACACATGTACCATAATAGTGACTTGCTTTGAAAAATAATACTCTGATTGAATCTCTTTTTGATCTGCAAAAGAGTAATTTTCCACGAAGTCCAGTACCGATAGAATAGTTTTAGGTGGGAAAGTGTCTCTTAATGTTTGAAATTGTTGTGCTTGCCACTTGGCAAAAAAAGAATGTAATATGTATGGTTTTATCAAATTACAAAAAATTTCCATAAATGTTCCAATAGGTATCTCCTCTTCTACATAATCTAACCTTGAAGATTCCTTTCCAAATTTTGTTTCAAATTTTTTGTACTTGTAACTCTTTCATTTTACCATCTTCGTCATATCAGTATCTTCATCTCTCAAAGGCAATTTAGCCAACTCCCCACATGTTCCACAAATCCCTTTTATGCAATTTATTTGACCGACTGGATTATCATATGATTTATCACATAAGGTGGATGCTACGAATTGACTTGACCATTTAGGAGGAGCATTTTCAAAACCGTCCAAATCTTCTCTAATCTTTCGAAACACTTGATAGTATAGATCAAATTCAATGTGATAGTGACAACAACAAGTTTCAAAGACTTTGTTTACCTTCACATAATATGGCCTTAACTTTTCAAACATGGTTTGTCCAATCTTGATATGAGGGTTTGATTTAGTAAACAACAAATAAAATTCATGTTTTGTTGTGTCTAACCACTATTTTACATGGAGATCATAACGATCTAGACCAATTCTTTGCTTGATAACATCCCTACTATTTGATGAAGGACGAGGATTATCATTCCAAAAACTTGTCACCAAGTTCCTAACAACATCTTCAATTCTATCAGAACGAGGAGCTCTACACATAATTGCCCAATTCCCTTCTGAGGTAGTATCATCCAAAATCCTCCTTTTTTTCACATATTTTGATATAGTTTTTCTACTAAAACCAATCTCAGACGACAATGAAGAGATTTGTCTTTTTTGACGAAATATTTCATTTACTAAAGATGTCAACATCACTCTTCTTGAAATGGTCTTATCTACTGTTCGAGTTTGTTTACCAATGTTTATCAAACCTTTCTTGACATTTTCAACAATAGGTTTTTCTAACAGAGAATTTTTCTTCTTACAACTTGTATCTATACCCAACAATTTCAATGGATCTATTAACTCTTTACTAGTAAGTACAATTGATAACAATTGAGCTTTCTCTACTGTAGTATCAAGATTATTGAAATGAGATATTATTTCTTTTGCTTTTTTATTCATTGACCTTCTTTTAGTTAGTCTAGGCTCTTCACTGAGATGTTTCAACTCATTCACATCCATTTCAAGTAAATAATCTAAATTTTTATTAGAAATATTTCTCTTCACCTGTTTTGCTAGATCCACAATATTCCCATCCATACTGGTAGGAGGTAATGAGTTTGACCCCTCTCCTTCAACCTCCATAGGTTCAACTTGGGAAAGCTCCTCCTTATGTTCTTCAACTATAATGTGTTTGTCAACAGGTTTGATTGCCTCAACTCCCGCTTGAGAACTTCCTTCTCCTTGACCCTATTCTACACACAATTTAAGATGACAGAGAAAATAAATTTAATGCAAACACTCAGAAATAAAAATACATAGGTCAAAGAGAAACATATGGTCATCAATTTTGTTTTACTAAAATAATTATTCACCAAAAAATATAGTGCTTTTTTAAATGAAAAAATTCTAGTTAGATAAATTTATAATACCACATTTATCCCCTAGGGTACATGAACACCATTACTTAATAAAAACAACAAAACCCACTGACTAACCATTATTAACCATCAAGAGTTGTCATTGCTTACCATTAATATCGCGCAGATACATAATTCCAATCTTGCTATCTATTCCATCATGACATAATACGTATATGCACCTAACTACCTTATTACCTATGGCACATATATATTCAAGCCTAATCAGGATCATTTCTCCATTCATGAGAATAATGCATGTAACTCGATGATCTATCACACAATGCAATGCCCAGTCACTAACTCCCAACCTACAAGATGCACACAATGAGATGGTTACTCCTTATCGTGAAACACCACTTTAGAGCACACATGTGCATACTAACCAACATGGAATCCTCTCACATAATACACTACTAATTTTGCCCTCTATTAATCCTAATTCATACTATCATGTATAATGTTCAACCTCCACTAACTTAGTGTGAATTGACCTCCCATAGCCACTAGCTCCATCTAGGAATCCCAATGCTAAGACTACCTCAAACTTACATTTAACTTTACACATCTCATAATCTACGTACTCTGACTATACTAATGCATGATGATCTTATGAATACACGTCCATACCTCTAGCACTAGTTCATCAACAAGACGTCATATAAAAACCAACCTTGAACAAGTTAGCTCTATGCATGAATATTAATCTCTTAAGCTTATACTTTAATATGACAACTTGGAGCTACTATGGTTAAAATGATTACTTCTACAATGTTATCCACTTCCTAATGCAACACATTTAAGTACTAACCTACCCCACTCTATCACCAAGTGCATACGCACTAGTCTACTTATGCAATTAATAGTTTTATTTCAGTCTTTATAGATTGACATACATGCCCATTGAATTTTTAATGATATCCACTTACTAAGTTTCAATGTAATTTTTAGCCTTAGAGTTATTATAGGTTCTAGTTATTAACTGTACCATCAATATATTTTATGTATTCATACTTTAGCATTAGTAATCTATTGTGGTCTTTTATTTAATGATCTTATCAATTTATTTTATCCCATGACAACATATTAGAATATCTACTTAAACTACATCTAAATTCACATGAGATTGTTGAATGTCCAAGCCTTAGTTCATTTTTTTTTGTCAAAGTATATTAGGAAGAAGGTAATAAACAGCGATATTCTTTGCATAGAAAATACCACTACGTCATTGCTATCCTTCATATAAATACCATATAAATTAATGAATTGTTGATTTAATTAATTGTCCATTAGCACAATGCAAATTCAACTAGTGGTTTAATTTTTTTAAATTATTATTACTTCATATCATCTTAAAAATTATTAAATTTTATTCTTTTTAAAAAGTGACAAAAAAAATATAAATGGTTTAAAATATATCAATTGACTTCAACATCCCTATTAAGCCAACAAATGAGACACATCTTTAAGGATTTGAGCATGAATTTATATAAATATTATGCTACATTATAATTACTTAACCAGAATTACAAGTGTAATGAATCATCCTAATTATTGACCAATCTAGAGATGTCTATTGGTGATTATTGGACTAGTAATTGTCATTCCATTACAAATGTGTTAGAGTCATTTGTTTGTATATCTAATGATTCAAGCTACTAGATTTTACATAATTTTATACAAGTTTTTGCATGGTTGTGTACAATGGAAAAGGTGTTGATTCATCCATTAGGGTACATAGTATAATTTAGTGCGCACTAGTGTGTGATGAAAAGTGCTACATAAAGGATCACACTTGTGCTTATTCAAGAGTGCAAAAAGATCTTAAGTAACTTGTATTAATTACATAGTATGTGAAATAATGTAGGTGCTTATGCAAGGATCAAAGGTTTTTTGAAGATTACATAGTGATAAAACACAATTTCCTTCATGCATCAGTTACCTTAAGGTATTATAATCAAGTGAAGTGACATGACCTAAGGGTATTTAATTATGTGGGCACTAATCTAATATGATCTATTTAGATAGCATAAGTCATCATGAGATAAAAAAATGATATCTATAGATTGACACTATTATGTTGCACAAGTATCTAAGTTCATATATGGAATACCTATCAAAATGCATAAATGTGGCATAGAAAAATATAACTTTGACTAAGAATCACTAAGTTATACAAAATTAGGTATAATTTCATGTGATGAACCCCTCTTATGCTTGGATCAACTATAATTTTAGGTCCATTAAATATTACAACTTCTACTTAAAGGCTTGATCCAATATGATAACTCATCCCTACTTGTCAAGAAATGTAAATTCACATATTTGATAAGGAATTTTAGACACTTTAAAGTGAGTCCAACTTACATATTTTCCAATAATATCCTATGCATTATGTTGCATGACAAGATGTAATATTAACTAATTTAACTAATTTAATTTAATTAATATTATTTAAATAATGCTATCAAATAAACATAATTTTTGATTCGTCATATCATATAAAAAAAAAAACATACTTCCATCATGATATTGTTTCAATCTTCGTTCTCGATATCTCGCTTCCGTTTCAGGTGAATAATTCCTTGTAGTCTTATTTTGTCTTCTTTTCTTGTTTCCCATTCCTTTAAAAAATATTTCAAATTTGTCTTCCTTCCAAAAAAAAAAATTTCAAATTTGTCTTCCTTCCAAGTGCTTCCAAAAATATGAATTATTTAGATATTTTATATTTACAAATATGAAAAAAACATTGTGCTTATATCAAACTTTACCAAAAATATCCAAAAAAAAATGTTGGCTGGGTTTCGCTCGAACCCTACCAACCGGTTTCGAGCGAACCCATCCGTTATAGGTAGTTACAATGTTGTGTGCGCCAAAATCGAAACATGTGTATTCGCTCGAAATAGGATTCGAGTGAATCCTTATCATTTTGCTCGAACCTATTTCGCTCGAATACGTATTCAAGCGAAAATGGCTTTTTTCTTGAGTGTTCCCTCAAGTTCTTCAGAATTCAGAGGAATTCTGGCTTTCAATCCTTTGGTTCATGGTAAAAATGATATAATCTCGAAAAACAAAATTGATAATATTATAGTGCTCAGAGTAAGCTTTCAAATGACTATAATTTTTTGGAATTGTGAATTCATTATGATCTTGTTTTTTCCATTTTACGACATATTGGTTTTTCAGCAAACATGAACTTCTTTGTTCAATGCATTGGGAAAAACAGGAGAATAATCCAAAAAAAAATTTAAAAATATATACGTCCTCTGTATTGATGTCTTCTTTCTTACAAAAAAAAATTTGAATTTCGATATATATAGAATAAGTTATGTGTTCAAACATAAACCTATGTCTGAATTATAAGTATTCGGACTTCAAAACTTTATAAAATAGAAAGTATTAAACATATCACTGTCAAACCAATTGCATGCCCTAGATATTGATGTTAGGAACCAAAATTTGAAAGAATTAAGTTTTTATCATTTGTAGAAAAAAAGTTATGCGTTACGGAAGATAGGTCACTCTGAAAAAATATAGTTTTATATAAAAAACAACATTTCGAAGGAGATAGAATTTTTTTTAAAAATATATTCAAAAAAATTTGAGAAAAATATATTTAGAATCTACAAACAAAATCCTACAAATCACTAATTTACATCACATCAAATTCTTAATAGTTCAAAAGTTATAGTTGTCAGAAGTTGAAGAATGTTTTAAAAATGTTCATTTCAGTGTCAAAAGTGGCTAAAAAGTGGGAACCATTATTGTGGGATTACCCTATAATTATCAAACAATTAATGGTATTAGAAGTATGCATCAAGACTTAGCAAACCTCTTATTATTCAAGTAAGAGAAAAAACATATTTTTGTGTTGATTAGATTGACAACAACACAAATATTCTACAATGTCATAACATTAGAGATAGATATGTTTCACAATGAGAAATAAAACAATTAGTTGGCCTCCTTATGAAGATAGTGACATTGTAAATATTCATGTTCCTCTATATTCAGCTGATTACGAACATGAACATTTTTTATTTAGTTATTACAGGTACACTTGCATTTTATTTTAAATATCTTTTTTTAATTTTATTTAATTTATTTAAATTTAAATTGTATATGTGTAGCATTAAATTTATAAAATTATTTGTAATTTATGGTGTACAGGTGATATTTTGACCATGGTTGCAAATCTTGACAATATAGAAGGTGTAGACTATTATCTACTACGATGCATGAAATCAAAATGCAAATTATCAGAATCAGTGGATGATGATGGTGGGCAACAATATCCCACTGGATCAATCCTTCTTGAAGTTAATAGATAATAATGGTGCTACATTTAATGATTGCATGTCATGCCAAAAAGTTCTACGTTGTTGTCACTTACTTATAGCAACAAGATTATAAAATGAGACTTTACCAAAAAGAGGATGTTTCCCCCAAAAGTGGAGGTTGCCTATTGAAGACCATGAAATGATTTTAGAGATGATAAAAGATAGAGAGGATCCAAATTATATGTACCATGAGCTCACTTGAGTTATTAGTACAAGTGAACTCATATTTTCTTGGACCATATGTATATATATGTACATATGAGTTTGTATGGATGATTAAGTTATTTAAATTTAACTAAACATGCTCTTTTCCATATTATATGTTGTGGATCATAAGTTGACATTTGATGTATAATTTGTCATGTGTTGAATGTTATGTTTATTAGCTCATAGGAAACATTGCATTGCTGGTTTGAAAGTATCATGGTTTGAAAAAACCCTTTCCTTCATGCTTGTGAACTAAATTTAACTTCATGCTCTTTTCCATATTATATGTTTGTTTGGATGATTAAATTTGACTTATTCATATTGTTTGAATATTTTTTTAAAGGAATCCTTATAAATGTGGATGATTAAATTCTATGATTGCTTTCAAAATAATTACTTCAATACGTAAATTAATGTCTTTTAATTTCATTGCTACTATAAAATTTTATTAAATCTTTTAACAATATATAATTTTACTATATGCTGACTTATAATACTTAAATGAATATTTTTTAACTTAACTACTTTAATACTTTAATACATGTACACACTATTTGAAATTTAATGCAATTTAACATACATGTGAACACACTAAGTTGAATTCAATCCAAATTAAAAATTCTAGAAAATACTTATTTAAAGATTTCTCATCTAAAATAATTACTATTTTTTTTCTAAAATCAACTATTTTGTAAAATGTTAATTATAAAAATCTAACATGAGCTCAAAAAACATGTATACAAAAACTAATCAAATATCTAGAGACATGTATGTACTAAAGGAGTTCTAAAAACATGTATAAAATAAAATACTAATTAAATATTTAGAGACATGTATGTATTGAACGAGCACATAAAATATGTATGGGTAAAAGCACAATGTTGTGTCACACTTTTATAAAGGAAGTGGCCAACAGAACTAAAACTGTTTCACTTTGACCGCATCAAAGTGGTATTTATAAATTGAATTTTAAAATGATGTAAACTGATCAAATATAGAAATATTAATGAAAATTATGTCTGTTATTGTTCAAAAAAAAAATAAAAAATGACATTTTTTATATATATTCAAAGATAGATTTTTTATTGCTGAAAAATATTGAAAATCAAGGGTTCTAGTCAGTGTCACCAAACAAAATGAAAACAAACTTATTTTGTGCTGATTTTAATTTTCCAAATAGAGGACATATATATGCAGTGTTAAAAAATAAAATAAAAAATTGATGTATATTTTTCTTGTAATAATAGTTTAAAGT